>KV725121.1:28542-100141 GCA_000500205.2 Phytophthora lateralis
AATAATCAACAAAACTTGCAGTTCATCGTGAACACACATCACCCCCACAATTCTACCTCCCAGACTCAACAACGTACCTAGTTCTTCGAAAAAGATGTGTTTGAGACGGCATGATGTCAAGGTTCGCGTAAAACCGAGATAAATTCATGTTACGCATCGCAATAATCCTCAACAAAACGCTTTACGCAGTCGAGGCGCACACACTACAGATATGCCAGCCATTTCTCGTCTTCCGGCTCTGCCTCGAAACAGCCCGTTGTCGCCAGCCCAGCATACCACTTCGCAGCGGTACGCGCAGTACGGTTCAAATACATCGATGGAACAGAGTACACGTCCTTATCGCCGATATTATCCGGGAAGTCCACGTAGTACAGACCGTAGCGAGGAGCGTACGAGCCCCACTCGTAGTTGTCCACAAAGCTCCACGCCGTGTAGCCAATGATGGGGATGTTCTCTTCGTAGATGGCACGATGCACCATTTCGAGGTGGGTGCGGTAGTACCAGAGTTGGTCCTGGTTGTCGATGGTCTCATTGCCGCACCATCCGTTCTCCGTTAAAAGCATGTCCGTGTTCGTGTCGTAGGCGTTTGCCCAGCGGATGTAGGCCATGTACCTGGGTGGGAACCCGGAGTGATCCGTGCAACTGGTGGGGTTAGCAAGACTCCCAGACCCGAGGACAGAATCGGCGTGCACTTGAGTATTGTCAACGCCCATGTCAGCGTAGAATCCGTCTGCGAGACTCGAGCAGTTTGTGTCCGAGTGGTCCGAGTCACAAAAGGTGATCAAGTTGGAGTAGTAGTGGTTGATCATGATGAGGTCGTACGAGCCCTTCACAAGTGCGGCTTCTTCGTCAGTAAAGTTTGGTAGGCGGCTTCCAACACGCTCGCGCATCATGGGTGGGTAGTCTCCAGTGGCTAATGGAGCGAGGAACCAACCCGAGTTGAACTGGTTAAAGCGCTCGGCGGCTTGTACGTCTGCATCGTCTGTATCATCGTACGGGATGCCGAATCCAGACAAAACGAGGCCGATACGCGCGCCGCTCTGGACGGTGCCTTGACCTTGGAGGCTTCGGAAGAGGGCGACCATTTCAGCGTGAGCAAGCAGCAGGCTGTGTGCTGCCTCGTATTCGTCACTGTCGGTCCCGCTGTAGATGTAGAAGATGTACATGTACGAAAGCGGCTCGTTGATCGTCGACCAGTACTTGACCTGCTGGCCGAACTCCGAGAAGATGAGCTCCGCGTAGTCCTTGAAGTGGTCGATGATCGTCGTGTTCAGGAAATCTCCGGCGGAGTACAGCTCCAGAGGCATATCCCAATGGAACAAGGTGAGCAGGGGCTCGATTCCGCTGGCAACGAGGTCATCTGGTAGAAGGCGAGTCCTTGGGGGTTTGGTTGCATACGTTGAAGAGTGCTGTTCCAGGTCATGGCACGCGACCACGAGATGGAGAAGCGCATGGATCGGTAGCCGTCGCTCTGCATGGTGTTGACGTCGTCCTTGTAGTGATGAAAGAAGTCGTCGGCCACGTTGGCACAGCTCGGGAATGCGTCGGAGCCACAGATTTCATCCCAGACGCTCGACGTACGACCAGTTTCGTTCACTGCACCCTCCACTTGGTACGAAGCGGTTGCCGATCCAAAGAGAAAATTCGAGGGGAAGCACTTGGTTGTAGTGTTATCACTACTGGAAGTTCTCGATGTCTGGACTGCGGTACTGCCGGATGAAGTAGTTGAGCTCACGCCTGAGCTAGTCGCGGTAGCATCGCCACAGGTCTCGCCAGCAGCGACGACTGCAGTGCACCAGCACAGGGCCACTGCAATGGTGCGAAGACCGAAGCGAATCATTTCTGAAGTCTTGAGGTAGGCGTTTGCAGCTGCAGACAAATGCCGAAGTGAGCTCTTCAGGGCTGCACGACTACATGTACTTCCATGGCTCAACATCAAGTCCGCAAAGCTTACGCTGTCAGCGTTCAACGGGTTCTTGACAACTTCAAGGGGGCGTGGTTGAAGCTTGCGAGTCCCCACGTGATACCTTGAGTTGTATTACATGTATGAAGGCATGCTTGCTCAAGTTGAGCTCTGATTCACTTGAGCTGATCAACGCATTGGATTCCTTCCCGAGGCCACGACAGCTACGATGATTTACAGTCGCGTGAGTGAACGCAAACCGCTTTGCGTTCTCATGCAACGGCAACATTTGGCTGTACATATATTAGCTCACTTGATAGGGCCTCTTCTGCTGTAGTTGAAGCTCTCGCTGATGGCTTCGTATCCCTAACGGCGCGACTAGCGTTTTTGTGCTTGGACAACTTCAGCTTGATGAAACACCGGTATACCGATACCTGCTTGACACACGCAAAGTTCAGTTTTCCACCCGGAAAATGACGAATGTGCTGGTGCTATGCGCGACGTTAGCGTCGCTGCTCGTCCTGGGCTCGCTTCCCCCCGCCTCGGCCATCGGCCCTTCAAGACGGGACCGAGGGCCCTTATTCACCACATCAGAGGTGGTGCGCACCCTGGACGCCGACAGCTTCGACGCCATACTCAACGACACGAAAACCGTTTGGCTCGTGGACTTTTACTCGCCTTGGTGTCCTCACTGCCGCCAATTCGGTCCCCAGTGGGAAGAAGTGGCCAGCGTCTACGCTCAAGTGGACACTATTCAGTTGGGGGCGGTGGACTGCACGAGACAGAACGCGGTGTGCGACCGAGAGGGCGTCCACTCGTACCCTGGAGTCAAGATGTACCACGTGCCCCGCGAGGCGCAAGAGGCCGTCACGATGCCCCATGCAGGGCACGTGTATGCCAGGCACGTGGCCAAATGGATCGAAGAGACGTTGAAGGAGAATGACATGCAGTCGGGAATTGACATTGACAAAGTGTACCCTGCTCGGAATAATGCGCTGCGTGAGGATCTCAAGAAGAAGGAGTTTAAGTTCGGAGACCCCGTGGAGCCAACGCATGACGATCGATCGGTGGATATCCAGATCAAAAGACTGAAAGATGCAGGAACGACAGCGTTGCTTACGTTTGAGGATGGGTTTTTCATGGGCACGACAATGCTGGAGGGGGAACGGTATGAAGCTGCGGTTATGTGGGTGCGGACACTGGCGGCTGCCTTTCCGATGAAGGAGAACCGTGCAGCGTTTGCTTTGCTGGTTGATGAAATGAAGCAGCAGGAGATATGGAACCAGGCAGAATGGAGTGGATTGCTGAGGAAGTGGAAGGCTAAGGCGAATGTCGTGAGTTACCCGGTGAATCTGTTCGCAAGCAAGGACGATTTGACTTTGTGCACGACGTTTACATGCGGTCTCTGGACTTTGTTCCATAGTATTACGGTTACTGATGTCAAGGCTTTAACAACTCAGGAGCAATGGAGACCGAGTGAGATCATGTCAGCTATTCGCCTCGTTGTCAAACATTTTTTCGGCTGCGAGGAATGCAAGCAGCACTTCCTGAAGGCGAACCCTGAGAGTCTGATTAGAAAGCTGGCACTTAGGGATGGCGATGGCCCTCATGCGGTTGCATTTTGGATCTGGACAATGCACAATACTGTGAATAAGGTCCTTAGCAAGTCGATTTGGCCGACGAAGATGTCTTGCCCGAACTGCTACGTTGCTAACAATCAGCCGTTATCATTGGACCCAACGCAGCTGAATGAAGAAGACATCGTCGCGTACATCAGAACCGTGTACAAGGTTGAAGACGGGCTCAAACAAAAGCAACACACTGGAACTGGTGATATGTCACGGCTCTCGATGAGCGGGTTTACTTCGATGGCCGCTTTCGCTTTTGCTATCGCCATCTTCGCCACGTTATTCAAGCAAAATAAGCATCGTTTAATCGGCGTCAAAGTGATGAAAACGCGGGATCACATCGCATAGAGATACGAGCGTACAACCTAGACTAGAACTACTCTGAAGTATTTATTTACCACCGAAGAAATGCTTCTTAACGTTGACACTTGGATCTTGAAATTCAATTTTCCAGCATGTGCGTGTGCTGCTGAATGGAGAAGAGCCACAGGTTAAAGCGGTCGATGCAATTTGGGGCTGTCACTAGTTACACGTACAGTCATGAAAGGCCTTTCGTTTCGATCAAGGCGTAGGATTGAGTGTACTCGTTGAGTCAGTAAACTATTGGCACTGGGTAAACTTGTCAGCAAAGGAGACTCGTCAAGGAGACGACTCTGAAATCGGAAAAGGTCACTATCCACAGTAGTTGGAATAAGTTTAGCAGTTCAGATGAGAGACCACAATGAAGAACTGGACAAGGACAAACCAACTGTACTGGCCAAACGAGGTGAAGCAGAATTTCTTGAGCACGGCACGGCGTTCGCGGTAGCGGAAGCAATTGCAAAACCAAAAGAAGTTCCCTCCCTTGATGCTGCGCCTGCAGTTGCGAGATCGCTCTACTGGTGAATTGCAAGCATCCAAACGCCCAAGACTCCGGAAGACTCGCAGCTCAGTGGATCGCAATAGACATTTTACTTTCAGCTTTACACGTTAATGCGATGATGTCAAAAACTTGGGCATTGAAAGCGACGGATGATCTCCTGACACCAGAGTCGATGCAGGTTACGCCAAAGCTCACAAAGGGCACACATTCCAGCAACCCCCCCCCAGCTGATTTGTCGGATGTAGTCGTTCAACTCACGATATTCTGAAGCTCTTCAACGCATGTAGCCATTTCATCATGGCTACATGTGCTGGTTGCACGAATGTATCAACAACACTTCAGGAACAATGACCGTGATGAGATTGTCACGGCTACTGCTGTGGGCGTCGCTCCTGCTGTCCACTGCATCCGCCTTCTCGCTCATGAAGCACGACACGAGTCCGCTGTTCACCAAGTCGTTCCAAGTGCACTCGCTCAGCTCGCAGAGCTATGACGCCATGCTGAAAGAGTCGGACGTCGTCTGGCTCGTCGACTATTACGCTCCGTGGTGTCCCCACTGCCGCCACTTCGCCCCGGAATGGGAGCGAGTAGCCAACTTCTACGCTAAATCCGACAAAGTGAAAGTGGGGGCTGTGGACTGCACCAAGAACTCTGAGATCTGCAACAAAGAGGGCATATTCGGGTATCCTGGAGTGAAGATGCACCATGTGCCTGCAGACGCAGAGAAGGCTCTTATGATGCCGAGAGGCGCAAGGAACAGTAAAGGGGTTATTGGCTGGGCTGAAAGGATCATGGAGGAGCATGGGATAAAGTCCGGTATCAGTACGGAGGATGTTGCGGCGCAGCTGAAGGTTCTGCGCAATGATAACCTTGCTGCAGCTGATGGAGAGGACGGAGACGCTATGTTCAAGGATCAGTCGCTGCAGATGAAGTACAAGCGCCTGTATGACGCGGGAATTGCAGCGGTGTCGACGTTCCAGAATGGGTTCTTTATGGGGTCGAACGTCCTGGAAGGGGGGAGGTATAAGGCGGCGCTGATGTGGGTGGAAGCACTGGCGGCGGCTTTCCCGTTGGAGAAGAACCGTGAGGTGCTGGCGGTGCTGGTGGGGTCGATGAAGACGAGTAACCACTGGAATCACGCAGACTGGAAAGTATTGATGAGTAAGTGGAAGGAGGTTGCAAGGGAGAAGACCTTTCCGGTTAACTTGTTCGCGTCCAGTGAAGACAAGAGGTGGGCGTACTGCAAGACGTACACGTGCGGTTTGTGGACGCTGTTCCACAGCATTACGGTGAGTGATGTGAAGAATACATCGAGGGTGGAGCCTTGGAAGCCGAGCAGAGTTATGGCAGCCATCAGGCTTTATGTGAAAAACTTTTTCGGCTGTGAGGAGTGTCGAGAGCATTTCATGCTGTCAAATCCGGAGACCGTCATCAATGAGCTGGCTGTTGGTGACAGCAAGGGCCCTCACGCTGTGGTTATGTGGATATGGAAGATGCACAATACAGTGAACAAGGTGCTCAAGAAGGAGCTGTGGCCGTCGAACAGGGAATGTCCGATTTGCTACGTGGAAAACGGGGAGCCCATATCACTGGACCTGGTGCAGCTGCATGAAGACAAGATCGTAGCGTATGTCACCAGCGCCTACGGTCACGAGGAGGAGGATATCTATGCCATGGACGCTGCGCATAACGGGACGCTCGTCGCTCTGTGGTCGTCGATGGAGGGTTTCAGCGCTTTGGCGATGGTAGGGGGGTTCTTTGCGCTGCTTGCTTTCGCCTACAAGACAAGGAGGCATCGCACCCCAAACCGAAAGGTGCTCCTGACGCGAGATCACACCGCATAAAGTGTAGTGAGTACTGTACAAGCATTCCTGGTAGTTTACGAGTTCGACTGGGACATTCCGGTTGCTGCAGCACGTATGCAGTCTTGTTGACATGTTCCCGTCTCGACTGCGTCATGGCAACTTCCATCCTTGGAACGGGGGCACGTGGAGTGCAAGGCACCACAAGAATATGACAGCGTTGTCTTGTGGAGCTGTATGGAGACTTGCTGCTTGAATCCGTCCACTTGTTGACGTACTTCAGTAAGTAGCATGAACCGTCATATCCCTCTAAAGTGCGAATGGCGAGCTTCCAGCACTAGATACGCAATCGGCTTCAAGGACACGCTCGTCGGCTATCAAGGTGCCGAGCTCCACGTGTCATAACGCGACTAAGACACACGCCGCACCAATCCTCCGTCATGTCCATCAAGACGCTGGCGCTGCTGGCGGCGATGGCCGCATCGGTGGCGAGCGCCCGCCAGCCGAGAGACAACAGCCCGCTCTTCACCACAGAGCAGTGCCAGGTGCGCACGCTCGACAGCGATAGCCACGCCTCCATGCTGCAGGACGCGAGCGCCGTGTGGCTCGTGGACTACTACGCGCCCTGGTGTCCGCACTGTCGCCAGTTCGCCCCCGCGTGGGAGAAAGCCGCTGCTTTTTACGCCGACAAGGCCAACGTCAACATCGCGGCCGTCGACTGCACGCAGAACAGCGACGTGTGTAACAAGGAAGGCATCCTGGGCTACCCGAGCATCAAGCTGTACCACGTGCCTCCGGAGGGTCAGGAGCCAATTAAAATGCCCCCAAAGAGCCGCAGGAACACCAACACGGTCATCGCCTGGGTGGAGCAGCAGATGGAGGAGCACGGCATGAAGACCAGCGTCGATGCCGAAGATATTGACGCTCATATTGACAAGATCAGCACTGACTGCGAGATGGGCACTGCTACTAAGACGGCAATTGCCTTGAAGGGCAGTGAGCAGGTACTGGATGACCAAAGTATGGCGATGAAGTACAGGAGGCTGCATGATGCCGGAATTGCAGCCGTCTCGACCTTTGAGAACGGATTCTATGTCGGCACGACGGTGCTGGAAGGAGATAGGTATGACGCCGCTGTGGCGTGGGTGGAGGCCCTGGCGCAGTCCTTCCCGATGGCGGGCAATCGTGCTGCACTAGCATCGCTTGTGGGGGCTATTAAGAAGCAGAGCAAGTGGGCTCAGGATGATTGGAACAAGCTTCTGACG
Source organism: Phytophthora lateralis (assembly GCA_000500205.2). NCBI lineage: Eukaryota > Oomycota > Peronosporomycetes > Peronosporales > Peronosporaceae > Phytophthora > Phytophthora lateralis. The sequence continues at coordinate 36,003 of KV725121.1, forward strand.
GACTGGAAGAAGAACGCGACGGAGACGAGTTTCCCAGCCAATTTGTTCGAGTCGGGCGAGAAGAAGAACTGGGCCTTCTGCTCGACGTACACTTGTGGTGTTTGGACGCTCTTCCACACGCTTAGTGTGAGTGAGGTCAAGACTGACACGGCGTTGAAACCAAGCGAGATCATGGCTGCGATTCGGCTGTTCGTCAAGTACTTTTTCAGCTGCGAGGAGTGCCAGAGGCACTTCATGATGGCCAACCCGGAGAGTTTACTGGAGAAACTGGCCGAGAGCGACGCCGAAGGTCCTCGCGCCGTCGCTATATGGATCTGGAAGATGCACAACAAGGTCAACAAGGTGCTCAAGTACAGCCAGTGGCCGTCGCTGGAGAGCTGTCCCAAGTGCTACGTGAACGACGGCGAGCCTTTGGATCTGAACCCTGCACGGCTGCACGAAGAGGATATTCTGGCCTACGTGACGAGTGTCTTCGGCCACAAAGATACTGATCTGTTCTTCCTGGATGCTGCTTCCAATGGCGTGTGGCCGGCTACGCTGTCCTTGATGCAGCGTTACAGCTCGATCACCATGGCAGCTGTGGCCTTGCTCCTCATGCTGCCGTTCTTGCTGCGCTCCAAGAAATTCCCCAAGACTGAGAAGACCGACTAACCTATGGTATCCATATGCATCGCAAGCCGTCGCCGTCGCTGCATCAAAACAGCACAGCGGGGCTTCATGCTCGTTCAAAAGTAAAAAAAATCACGACCACTTCAACTTGGCGCGACTAGCAAATGTGCATGCCGCAGCAAAGGTTTCAAATGCCGTATGGAAAGTTTCGTACTTAGAACTGTCCAGTCGAGCAGCTAACGTTACCATGGCAGCACGCCAAGCCGAGAAGACGCTGGTGGTGGCTGCAGCCAAGAACGGGCTGGCCATCCCATGCGACAGGGACGCCACCAGTTTCCTCTTGGCGCATCCCCGAGGCACGTACACCGCCGCTCGAACCGTGCAGCAGACCAAGATCTTCGACTACGAGGCGCATATCCATCGCCTCGGTATATTTTTGCTTGAAAAAAAAAAAAAAACAGTAGGGAGTAGATACTTCGATGAATTATTCTGACTAGTATCTGGTGGTAAATTTCTGCAGTGGAGTCGACGGTCGCTATGCAAACCGAGAAGCAGCTCGCCCCGAGTGCAGTGGAGAAGGAGCTGAGACCAAGGACCGAAGCCACGCTCAACGCGGCGATGCAGGCTTTCACGGTGCAGTATCAAGTGCAGCAGGGCCAAGAGTACAAGGTCAACGTACTGGTGTGTCCTACTGAGGACGACGCTGTTGAAGGACAGGTGCTGGGAGACACAGACGTCTTCTGTCATGTCGGTCTGCTGCCTCCGCTACGCTCCGAGATGGTGAAGCTGCAAGTGGCAGGTCTGCCAAGGCATAATGCTGCGGCCAAAGATTCGGCATGGGTGAGGGAGCGAAAGGCCATTTACGATAAGATGGCACCGGATATAGAGGAGGTGATCCTCATGGACCCATCGACGCGGCAATTACTGGAAGGTTCCCAGACCAACTTCTATGCCATTCAAGACGGAGCGCTCTATACGGCGGAGGACGGGATTTTGAAGGGAACGGTGCGGTCGCTCGTGCTAGAGGTTTGTGCGGTAAACGGCATTCCGGTCAAGTTCTCGCCTCCGACGCTGGATGATGTCGAGAAGTGGCAAGGGTGCTTTATCTCGAGCACTTCGAGGTTGGTGCTTGGCGCACGATCACTGGAATATGAACGTCCGGGGAACAAGAAAGTGATCACGCGAACGTTCTCGCCGCACCCGATCTTGGACCAAATTACGACTGCTGTTCGCAACTCAGTAATTGGCAAAAGTACCGAAGTGTTCAAGTGATTTCATCGGGCGTTGGCTGAGCTTCCTCGCTATTAGTCCCCGTTAGAACAATTCCATCGTCTCCGTCAGCCTGGTGTCCAAGTACAGCTTCGTTTGTAGAAATGAAGGTACCGTCTTGTGCGGCTTGATCGATAACGTTTTGTGTTTGCTCATCTTGTTGCTCCCATGCCTGTACAGCGAGCTGGGATCGCTCTCTTCGCTGTTGTAAAATTTCCTGTCGCTTTGCCTCGCGTTCCAACTGACCCTGAGCTTCAGCTTCAGCCTTAGCTATTCGCTGGTCTTCTATCCATCGCGTCACATTCCTCGGTACGGGCATTCCTGTCAATAGCTTCCATCGCACGAGTGGCCAGCGATAAAATCGCTCTAATACCCGTGCTCGGTATCCACCACCCACTGCAAGCCAGTTATTCACAGCAGTGGAAGTTGTCGGCCGGTCATTCAGCATCGCAAAAGCGCAGCTCAGGCGCATCCAGTCCGCATCATCAAACAGAGACACAGGTATCTCTTGTTTGGTTTGCTGCCGACGAAGTGCAGCAACAACAGCTCGACGCTTAGACGTCAATTCCGACGGTTTGTGTGTCTGGCGTTTTCTCATCACAAGGTACGCATCTTTCGCGAGCACAAACTCGTGTCGCTCAAGGTACCGGTCTCCAAGTTCACGCCACGTCTGGGGAGCTTTTAGCCACTCCTGCCATGTACTGTAAACGTGATCCAAGGATCCTTTCAAGTTTTTGCGGTATGCATCTTCGTATGCTACAGCGCAAAGGCTTCGACTGGACTTCCCCTCCAACTCCATGATTCGAGCAGCAAGAAAAACTATGTCAAACGAATCCCAGCCGAAAGGTGCGCCATCCATGGTATGCAACACGTATTCCCGACTTTGGCGAAACATCTTCAGCGAAAGCATCACAATACCAGCGCGGAAGATCACCTCCGTCAGTCGAGTATACCGAGGAAAGCACATGATGATACCTCCGAGTATTTCAGCTGCATGACGATAGTCCCCATTAAGTTCGAGGGCGAAGGCAACCTCTTGCAGGAACGACGGACTGCTGAGAAAGACGAGATGTGTGCTTGCCTGCTGGAAGTAGAACAACGACTTGCTCAGATATTCCCACTGCGCACAGACCTCATACTGTCTGAGAAAGCACCGCCCGAGTTGTCTGAGCAAGGCGGGCGGAACATCCAAGTACGAGGAAGATGAAGCGTCTTCAAATCGAGAATACTGCATGCTGTGAACAGCTTCGAGAAGACAGGTACAAGCAGCTTCATATTGCTTGCTGTGCATGAGCGCAAACCCTTTCCGAGAAGCCTCGGATCCCCATGAGCGCCCTAGGAAATATGCAGCGACACGTTTCCACCGATCCCGAGTCACTTTGCTCGTACTTCCTGGCCCGTTCGTTGGTGGGTCCGGTTTGGGGTTCCTTCGGCTGTAGATCCGTGCCATGATGGGATCCTCCTCGAAAAACTCGTGATAGAAGAACTTCCGTGGCTTCCTCTTCTTCGGTGGCACCTTGTCTTCGGTCAGGTTGTGCTCGTCTGGTAAATGAGCTGCGACGGCTTCGTAGTCCAAATCCAGAGGTGGGGGGCCCTTGACACTCTCAGCAAGCTCCAGGAAAACTTCAACGTTCACTTTCAGAAACATTGGGTAGTCAATTACCATGTGGCGCAATGCTGCGGCTTCCTGTGGAGACCACAAGAACTTTTCCAGCTGAGTACCCTCCTCCTCCCAGTCCTGGCGCTCCATGGCGACGACGTCTTCCCGCATCATGCGCAGGTTACGCTTTTCACGAATACGTTTGTCTTGCAGGCGAGCCTCAATGATGTCAACATTCTGTGCTCTGCGGTCTTCCTCTTTCATGCTTTCTCGTTCGCGCTTCTGGAGGATACGATCCAGCTGTAGCTGGGCTTGCTCAAGGCGACGTTGACGATTTTCTTCATCGTACATGAGCTTGCGATTCCTTGCTTCTTGTAGTCGGTCGTTCTGTTTCTTCGCAACTTGGTCGGCCATCTGCTGCATCTGCTGAAGAGTTCGTTTGTACTCTTCCGCTTGACGCAGTATCCTCCTATTCTCCTGTTCGCAGTCGTCCTCAATGTGCATTTGCAAACGTTCGTTGCTCTCACGCCGCCGCTCAATGTCTCGAAGCCGCCTCCGCTCTCTACAAAGCTTGAAGTATTCCTGCTTGCGCTCCTTTTCTTCGACAGCTCTGCTTAGCGCGTCCTCGTCGCGCATCCAAGTAGTTTCACGACGTTGGCGTTCCTCCAAAGCTTTCTGTGCCTCCATCTTGGCAAACTCCAGTGGGTCTAGAGAGTACTTTGTTCGCTCTTTCTCGCGCTTCGCTTCCCACTGCTCTACTGCGGCACTCTTCTTCTGCGCGAAATGCCATCGGCGACTACTCTTGTCCGCATCTTCCATCAATTGTCTCTCGTACTGCTCTCGAGTTATTTCCTCGTGCTTGTGTCGTCTCAAAGCTTCCTTGTGTCGCTCAGATTCTCGTAATTTTGCTGTCTCGGCGTCTTGTTCAGCTTCACTTCGCCATCGCATCTTGTCTTCCTCCCTTTCACGGCGCCACAAGCGCTCTTGAGCCTCTGCCTTCGCTGCCTTTGACAAACTTGCCCAACGTGTTTTCTCTTCTTCGTGTGCGAGCAAACGCTGGCGCTCCAGCTCCGTTTTCTTCTCAGCATCAGCACGTATGATCGCTTCCATCTCTCGTAGTTGCTGCTGTGCTTGCTCCTGTAGGAATGTTTCGCGCTTTGACAGCTCCAGGAGCCGGTCTCGAGCTTCGAGCTCGCGACGTTGAGACTCGGCTACGACGTAGCGCATTTGGTACTCTTCCACTAGCATGAGTGCGTTCTCTTCCTGCTCATGACGTTGACGCTGTAGCTTTTGACGCAGCCGCATGTCCTCCTCTAGCGTACGTAATGCACGCACAAACTCACGAGTCTCGAGGTCTGCGCGGTGCATCATTTCGCGTTCTCGAGTCTCTGAAAGCCTCTCGGTTGTCCGTGCGAGCTCTTTCCTCGTGACTGCTTCGTGATCTTCGCGTTTCTGGTCACGGCGACTTCGCTTCGCTTCCAGGAATCGCTCCTTTGCCGCTTGCAATTCTCGTTCACGCTTTGCTACAAGCTGACGCAGTTCAAGGACGGCATGAAAAAGTTGTCGACGTGTAGCTTCAACCGGACGTGCAGCGTTGCGTGCTGCAATTGCTGAGTGCTTTGGTGTTCTCTGCTGACCTCGAGTCACCTCGACAGCTACATGAGTCTCCGTGACGAGAATCAACATGGCATTAAGCTTTGCAGCCAGAGCTCGGTTTCCACGCGCGATTTCGTGGAGGCGATGCAGGTTCCCAGTTGGAGAAATGGAGGCAAGCAGCATCCTCAATTGCGTTTGAAGCTCGCGTTTGATTTGTTTGCGCGTTGCTCGACCTCGCCAAGCTGCTTGGAGTCTCGCTGCATGCATCACCGTCAGCAGCAGTAAATGCTCTCGCCTGCGCAACCATTTACGTACGCAGCTTTGAATCGTGCAAGCAGCTTGCCATTGTGCATACAGCGCCTCCAAGCTCCGGTGGCGTCGAGCCCACCGCTGACTACGAAAGCGAAACACGCGTTGGATGTGAATCGCGAACGGAGCGAGTGTTTCAAGACGTCGCTGTTCCTGTGCGTGCCAAGCCACGTACTCCAGCCAGACTTTCCAGCGCGATCGCAGTCGCCGATGAGCATACAGCTTGAAGAGCGGAGTAAACTTGTACACACTCGCCAAACTCGAGGCCCGGAGGTCTGCGAGTAGTGCATGAACTCTTGTGTCTTCCTGGAGAGCTTCAAGCCGCATCTTGTGCGTCTCTCGAGCGAGAGATTGAGTGGTAGCATCGAGTGAATCGGCTTCGACTCGTCCTTTAGGTTGCTCGTCCATCTTCAGTAACAGCTCAGGTGCTGCTAGTTTTGGTGGGCTCGGACGTGGCATCCGAAAGTCTTGACGCGGGGGAACAGCAGCTCGAGGAGGTGAAGCAGCGACTGGGGCAATGATTTCGTGTGCAATCACACTAGCAATAGCGCCTCGATTGCGAATTGACGCTCGCTTGCTCTGCTCCGTTCGACGCAACTTTAAGTAGTTGATCGACTCTGGAGCCATGTCCAACGTCGTTCGGAGCTTCTTCGCAGTGTCGATAACTACTGTCTTTGTTGGGCTTACTGCTTTCACGTAACCCTGGTTAGCTTCGTGTTGCAGCTCGACCTGTTGGTGCGCCTTGAAACGCTGCAACTGGCGAACCGATTGAAGCTCTCCTGGCCGAATGTGCCAGTCCGTAGGTCGCTCGCCGTCATTGTTATCGGTCCATTGCTCTGTGGCGTCGTCTTGAACTGGAGCAGCTCGATGCAGTTCGAAGTGTTTCGCGTCAACTCCATCGACACGGGACTGCATGACCCCGTAGCAAAATGTGTACGACTTTCTAAGGGCCGAGCATAGATGCCGAACCAATTGTTGCTGCTGATGGAAGCGTCGTTTTCAAATGCACTGGAAACCTTTGAAACGCACCGTCAAACTATTTTCTTCTCGGCTGGTAGCAAGACAACTTGTTTGTCGATCGGTGGGGATGACTTCGGGCAGTCAGGAAGGTCCAGATGAACCGAGTGGTGAGGAAGAAGAAGCTCTGGAAGATGTTGAAGACGATGAAGACGATGAAGACGATGAAGACGATGAACAGGATGATGAATTGGAAGATGAAGAAGAAGAGGGCGAAGGTGAAGAAGGTGACGATAACCAAACCGAAGCCAAGAAGAAAAAGCAGTCGTCAAAGACTGCAACCGGTTCGATCAAAGTCCTGGCAGGTGGTGCGGCATCGTACGTGATCCCACCAAGTCGTCCAAAGCCCCAACGGCCTGTAGACAGCGAGGATGGTGTGAGAATCACTCAGCAAAAACAGCTTGGTCGTGCTTGGGCTGAAGGGCCTCGCATCGACCTGGTACACTTGGGCTACGTCCAGGACGACTTCGAGCGACGACAAGAAGCCGTGGCCGCTATCCGCGAGCGCTTGGCGTTGAAGTCACGACCAGGGTATCAGCTCCGCGTTCGCACGCGATGGAATTGTCAATCGCTGACCCGAATGGTCCTGCGGCGGCATTTTTTGTGGCTTCCTTGCGTTATAAGCTCACTGCCCGAGGCTGTATGGGATGGAGATATCCTTCAGGTTCACATGCACTTGCTGCAGCGAGCGGACGTGAACATGCGCGACCTCGAGACGGGGCAGTTGGCTCTCAATATCGCGATCCAGCAGCAACACGAGCCCATTGCTCGTCTTCTGATTGATCGTGGCGCGGACGTGAACCAGCAGGACGATGTTTCGCTGCTGGCACCGGTCCACAACGCAATCATCATGGGCAACAAAGCTCTGTTCCGACGGCTACTCAAAGCTGGGGCCGACATTGAACTGGCCGATCGCGAAGGCTTCACACCACTGCACTGGGCATCCGTGCGTGGCTATCTCGAGATCGTCGCTCAGCTTGTCGAAGTATCTGGTGCTGACGTGAATCGCCAGGATGCCATGGGCTGGACGCCACTACACATAGCTTGCTTCAAAGGTTACCCGGACCTTGTGGAGTACCTGCTGGTCGAGCGCCGTGCTCGCACCGACGTGGAAGACTGCTACGGCTTCACTCCGATGATGTTTGCTCGCATCGCCGAAAACATCGACGTCGTCAAGCGTCTGGACGACTTTGTTGCTCAACAGGAGACCAAGAGACTCCGAGCTGGACAGCAGACGCACAAGAAAATCAAGAAGAAGCGAAAGCGGGGACTGTCGTCTCCCAAGCGGTTGTTCTTATCGACGAAGAACTGAGTTAATTGTCCTGGCTGCTTGGCTGGTCTCGGAGGATAACGCGGCGACGCCCTGGAGGTGGCAAGTACTCAATCTCGTCCCGGAATCGATCCCGATCCCACCGGAGCACCCTCTCCACCGGCACAATGCGCGCAGTCATTGCTCCCAGCTGTGCTAGAAGCTGTTTCGACGCAGGTGCCTCCGCCACATCGAAAGCTGTGAGGCCGTGCATGTTCTTGTGGTTGACGTCGACACCGCCATCCTCTGGGTCACGGCGCAGTAACAACTGGAGAATAGTCTTGAGCGTTGCAAGTCGCTCGGGCGTCTCTGGCATTGCTAGCACCAGTGCAGCAATGGCTACCGAGTTGTTGCCATCCTCATCGAAGCAGTCGGCCTCAAGACGACTCTGCAGCACCAGAAACTCCACCACGCGGGGCTGAGCACTCGTGATCGCCCACAGCAGCAAACTGCCAGGCCGCCACCGCTTCGGTATGTCGTTCAGGGGGGAGGCACACGACAACAACAGCTTCAAGATGTCCAGTTGGCCAGCAGCACAAGCGTAGTGCAGCGGTGTACCCTCTGCAGCGTCGAGCATGAGGCTATAACGGAAGTTGGACGTGCGCGGCGCCGTGCTCTCCAGCGTCGATTGAGCCCGTGGCAAGTTCTTGTTGTCCGGGAGCTTCACGAGCGGCGAGGCGCCATGCTGCAGCAGCAATTGCACCGCCCCAAGCCGTCCATGGAGCACTGCAGTGTGCAGCAGCGTCTCTCCGAACGCGTTGCAAGTTCTCGTCAGGTGGTGATTTGAGTCTCCAGTAGCCAAAGCAGCCTCCAGCGACTTCAAATCGCCCAACGCAACAGCTCGTTGCAGCGGTAGCAACCCGCCGCTTGTATGTGCAGTAGGCAGCCGTCCGTCCCTCGAGCTTCGACTGAGAAAACCCCGGTCTCCAGCCCCCAAGAAGCTCTAGAATCCACACACGAACAGTCAGAAAGCTGCTGCTCTTTTGCTTCTCCTTCAGCCACGTACATCAACACTTGGTGACGCTTGACGGAGTTTCTGGTCGGCTGCGAAGGCTCTGGCAGTGAGCGGGTTGCCGTTCAAATGCCTCAGCCGCTCGCTCTCGAGCCTCGCAGCGCGCTCTTCTTGCTCGGGCGCCACCTGCTCGATCCAGTCCATGGTAAAGAGACGGGAAACTAACCGACCGTTCGTGTACAAATATCAAAAAGCTACTGTCTATTGAGTTATCGGCCGGCGACTTATCATAACGCCTTGGACGCCGCGTCGACGGCAACTGAGCAGCACCCGCGCGCCTAGGCGCTGCCGCCCACGAGGATGTTGTTGATGGGGATGTGCACAAGCTTCACGAAGAAGCCGATGAAACCCATCATGAGGAAGCCCACGGACGTGGCGCCAGCGATACGGGCGAACTCTGAAAAGGAGCGAAAAGTACAAAATTGTCAGTTTAGAGGCTGGAAGGTGGGGATTGAGGGTATAGGACGCACCTTTCCGGTCAGGCTTGTTGCACTTCTTGACGAGGTGGAGGCTGTTCTTGAAGAACTGGTTCAGGGGCTGGAACACGAGCGTGTTGACGTCCGACATAGCGAAAAGGCGATGGTGTCTGCGTGCTAGATGGAAAACGGGGGAATGACCCGATGAGGGCCACGCGGCGTTGCCGGATCGCGAGCGAGATCTTTTCAGCCAATGCGAGAGCGAGGAACACACTTTCAACCAATTAATGAGACGTGAAGGCAGATCACGGCGTTGCATTGGTCAAAAAACGTTGCTAATGCCACGTGTGTCAAATAGTTCCGTCTATGCACCTTAAACGACGTGTCTACACAAGTGTACCAATGAAATGGTACCATTCGTTTGAATTTGTCTGCAGTCGACATTGGCCATTCCAAGTCAAAATGAAGCGGCGACTGAGCACGACCGAGATGAAACCCGGCCCGGAGGCCGGGGATGGCGAACTACAGCAGACGGTGGCGGCGATGGTGGCGCAGCAGGTGGCGAGTGCGCTGCTGGGCGGCAGCTCGACGCGCACTTTTGGACGCGTAGCCTTCGCGTCGCCGGAGCAGCAGAGCGTGGGCGCATTTCTGCACCAGAAACTGGGTAAGGAGAGCCTGGCTCGTCGACCCGGGCCAGGGGGGCGCAAGCTCACGTACATCGAAAGTTGCAAGGCCATCGAATTGGCCAATAGCGCGTTCGGGTTCAATGGTTGGTCTTGCCACATCGTCGAGTGCAAGGAGGAATTCGTACGTGAGAGTGCGCGGTTGTTAGCGGTGGTGGAATACGAACTGACGGGATGTTAATTGGGTAGAAGGAGAAGAAGGGCGACCGTTGGAGCGTCGCGTACAGCTCCTTGGTGCGCATTGAGTTGAAGGACGGCACGAGTCACGAGGATGTGGGCTTTGGATCCTCCGACGGACAGAGAGACTTGGGCTCAGCCCTGGAGCAAGCCAAGAAGGCCAGCGTCTCAGACGCGAGAAAGAGGGCGCTCAGGCTCTTTGGGGAGTACCTGGGCAACTCGTGCTACGACAAAGAGCATATCAAGGACGTCAACTCGAACAAACCCATGGCTCCGCTGGCGGCGGCGCCGAATGTGATTCTGCCGGGACAGCAGCAAGTCCAGGGAGCCGCACGACCGGCGGTGACGGACAGGCCGGTTGCAGCTCCAATTGGGCAAGCGCCACAACCACAGCAGCTACAGAACCAGGCTCAAAACCAGCAGCGGCAGCAAATGCCTCCTCTAGCACAACCGACACCACATCAGCCTGTACAGCATCAGCAGATGCACCAGCAGCAACGTCCACAGGTACCACAGCAACCCATCCAGCAGGAGAAGCAGCACCAACCTCAGCAACAGCAATGGAAGCCACCTCAAGTCCCACGCAACCCACCACCCAGTACCGCTTCCATGCAGCATCAACCAGCTCAGACGAATTTGGGAGCTAATGCGATCAGCTCTCGAAGCTCGGCAGTACAAGCTTCAGCGACCAGTAACACGATGAGTGCGACGAATGGACTCGCCACAGCCGGAACAGTGTCGAGCTCTTCTTCAACTAGCCCGTTCCGTCCACAGCCGCAGCGTTGGGTTTTATCGAATGCTCCGCCTCCGCCGCGCATGATGACTTCCAACTACCCGCCAACTATCGTTAAATCGGAGCTCCCGGCAACAGTCCAAGCTCGACCAAACGCTCAGTACAATATGGAGGACCTTAGTCTCTCGCAATTCGATTACGATCCTAACTTGGAGAACAGCAACCCGGCTAAAAAGATGCGGTCGTGACCCACTTCGAAGCAAGTGTCTGGGTCACCGTTTACCCGTGGAGAAGTCAAGTATTCAAGGCAATCATCGGCCATCGAGTTTTGAAGACGGAAAGGAATTGATTAATGGTGGGGCAGATGGGCATGAGTCCTATGGAACGATGCCGTTTGTGATCTTTTGGAACTGGTCGTAGCGCTTTGTCCACTTGTTTTTGTAGCTCGTGCGAATCATCTTTACGACCGCCTTGACGGTCTTCTCAGTGGAGTAGTGAAGGTGGAAGCGGCTTCGAAACTTTTGCAGATCGCGAGACACGTCACGTCCTTGAAAGCACGGGAACGTCGAGTTGTGCATCATGATTTCAACGAGTGCCACGACTTTCTCGGCTTGGCGCTGAGCTGCTATCAAGCCCAATGCCACCAGCTGCACAAACTCGCCAAACAGTGGGGACGACACACCGCCCAGCACCGCGACCATCTCCTTCGTAAGCTTGAATGGTGCTGTTTCGAAGCTCCAGTTGCCTCCTGGCGCGATGCCAAGCATGAAGCCGAAGTCGATGTGCACGAGGTGGCCTTCCGTGTCAAGCAGAATATTTCCATTGTGCCGGTCTTTGATCTGAAGCAAGTAACATACGACCGAGTAGGCTGCAAGACTGTGCAAGAAGTTTCGTTGGGCCTTCTTGAAGGTATCACCCGCACCGTAAGTGCTGTCGAAGTGTGCGCGCAGACCTGCGTAGCCGGTCGTCTTCTTTAGAGCATCCAGAGATTGTGCGTCTGTGATGGTCTCGAGGAGCCCGCTTGTACGACCGGTGGAGACAATTCGATACGGTCGCAACCACAACGGCAGCCCGCAGTCACGGAAGATAGTCTGGAACGTTGTGATGAGCTGCATCGCGAAAACTTCCTGTCGGATATCGTCATTGCTCTTGGAGATCTGTTCACAAACAGGAAAACGTCAGCTCAGATGAACAAGAACAAGCAGAAAGCCTGCAAGTACGCACCAGTGAAATGACGTTCCACCCAGGTAAGTGTCCGTGTGGCGATGAGGCTCGAATGCGCTCTTTCTTGACTTGCCAACCCTCTCCGAACACTTCGCTTGCACTCAGCAGCTTGGACAGACCCACTTCATAAGCCGTCATGGAGTATCCCCGGATAAGGTTGAACTGCTGCGAGCTCGCCCCGCTCATCTCAGACATCGAGTCCAATGACCCGTCGGTGCTGTCTGTCGACCGAGGCGTTGATGGCGGAGAGCTCAAAGCTTCGATGTCTTGAAGAGCGAGAGCAGGAGGTTCGCTGGGTCGGTGATTGTTCACCGCCTCACTATCGTCGTTGCCAATTTCGACGTCGTCTTCTTCTTCCTCATCAGGAGCCGATGGGTTTTCGACGCATATAAGGTGTCCATTGATCGCAAAGTTTTTGATGAGGTTGGCAACTTCAGCTTCTTGGGCTGCCAGAGATGAACCAGATGAAGATCCACGGAGGAGTCCCACAGGTCCCTTTAGCTCTGTGGAGAGTCTACGATGGCCTGCAGAATTGACTTGGTCCTCGATTACCTCGAAGCACAGCAGGCAGGGTGCACGACTGTGCGTTGAAAACACTGTGCCTTCATCCGGGAGCACGCGAGTGATACGGCTGAAAGGGTCGGAGACTCGTCCGAGAGGCACATACGCCATGTCTGGGATTGTCAAAGCGTTTAATTCGCCAGGGAGGAGTTTCTTCCGGTTCTGCGGTGGATCAACTGCACGCATTCGTTCGGAGATGTCGGAGAGCGCTTTAACGAAGTCTCGCTGCTCGTGGAAGTACTTGTACCGCTTCTGACGCTCCTTCTCCATCCACTGTAGGAGCAGCGCGGGCTGCTGTGAACAAGCTTCTGTGCTGCAAGTGACTCCAGGTTCCATGAGAGGCGAAGCCACACAACTTGTTTCGTTTTGACTGGGCATGAGACTTTCCGGGGGGCGTTGTAGTTCTTCCTTGTCGACGACATTCTTTTGGCTTTGAACAGTCATTTGCTCCAGCTTCTCTTTCATGTGAGGAATATCCATGAGCCGTCGGGTGACATCATCTGCAGTCTGTGTACTAGGCAGCTCGAACTGCTGGTTGACGACCTTGGCTTCGATGGACATGAGCAACTTGGCACACAAATTGTACGTCTTCGGATCCTTGTCGGCGATCTTAGCTTCCAGCAGCCAAAAGAGCTGCAGGGCCAAATGGATGCAATTACCCAAGTGTTCCACATAGGCTTTTGCTCGGCATATCGAGAGCAGTAAATGCACCAGCTTGTCAGTCGCGGCTGACTCGGTGTTGACAGTCAAGTGGACAATCTGCTGGATGTAAAACTCCACGTCGTCGACATTTTGCTCTGCGTAAGAGGCCAGACGATCAAGCACCAGTTCCGTTGCCACTGTGTTGGTTCTGTGCTTGTGTAACAAGGTCACAGCCACGTGTGCATTGAAGCCGTCAGTCGAAAGCATTGACTGGAAAAAGGCCTTCTCGTTGTCACCGCTCGTCAGATAAATTGTCGACATCGCATGCAGCCAGCGCTCCTTCTCGATGTGGGTATCGGCTTCTGCGACGACAAGCTTGGACTTCTGCGAGCTGATGACTAGCGTGTTGTCAAAGCTACCAGGCGCGCCACTGCCAAGAAGCGCGGCTCGAACGCTCGTTTCAAGCTCCATGGCATCCTTGACACCGACCACAGTGATCTGCTTTTGTGGTACACCAGGTGACGCAGCATCGTTCGGTTTGTTCTTGAATACGAGCATCGTCCGTCCCTGCAAAATACAGTAGCGTCGTCGACGCACTCGCTTACGAAACACCAGAAACCCTTCCATCTTCCGCTCACAAGGATCAGCATCGCTAGCAGCGTCATTTATCTCAGCACCGGCATCGCTCAACAGTTTGCCGACTGTCTTCGTCCCAACCTCGTCGTGGTCATGGCTTTCAAGTTTTTTCGAGGAAGACCTTGAAGACCCAAACGAAAATGAGCTTCGCCCCACCGCCCTCATGCTTGCCACTTGTGCTGATTCCTACGCGCGCCAAAAGCTTGATCAAAGGAAGCGATTCAATCTTCCTGCAAGCACAAACGAATTAGTGACCAAACAGCGCGCTCCCGCCCTGCTTAGAGGTTTTGCCTAAACATAGCTCTTCAGCCACAGACAAGAACGAGCGAAAGCATGAAAGCTAAAACAGAACGGGTAAAACTGGACTGCTCACACATTTGACGCCACCTTCTTCTCAACGAAAGCGCGCATTAAGCCTCGCTGGTCAGATCCGCAAACAAGTCGCCGTAGAATTCGCCAGGAAGCTTCGGGCGCATGTGCTTTTCAACGAACGACGAGATCACCTTGCTGCGGTTGGCCTCAGCGCCCACAGGCGAAGACGAAACTGCGCCAATATCATGCTGGTAGCGATGGAAGGACCGTGAAAGAATAGCAGCGTTGATAGCCGTCTGGCGCACCAAGGGAGCCAGCCAAGCTCCGTTGACTACCATACCGTCGAGCAGCGGACCCAGCACACGGCTAGTGTACACGTCAGCTTCGTCCACATACGCATCCTCCTCGTTTGCAATCACATCTCGTTGGTTGAACAGCGGTGACGACTCGTGACTCACGTGCACGCAGTAGAGATCATTGCCCAACGGGTCAATAATCAGCACAACACCCGAAGTAGGCATTGGAAGCTTGAATGCAGCGTCCCACAACACGCTTCCCGGACGATACGTCTGCTGGCATTCGTTCCAAACGATGAGTACGTTAGCGTGCTGGAATAACATCCTAGCATTCGCCCCTTCGGTATCCTCAGCATCACTGTCACTATCGCTGTCGCTGTTTTCCTCTCCGCCCACAAGCATCGTAGGCACGTAGATGCACGCTTCGTGGCTGTAGTGCGAGTAGTATAGCATCCGACCATTTACGAGACCAGCGTCAAAGCCCGAGTATCCTGCGTGGTCGTGGCCACCGACTTGTTCACCGATCGACGAAAGGAAGAGCTGGTAGTCCTTTGAAAGCTCGACGTAGCCAGCGCGCACATCGGTAGACGTAGCCAAATGAATCTGATCGTAGCCGCCGCGAGAGGTGCCAGTGAACGCGTAAGCAACAGAAATATCAAACGTCTCGCGCTCTGGCAGTTTGTCCAGTGTCTCCAGATCACGGAGGAAGTCCGTAGTCACCGTTGCATCCATTGCGAATACAGAGCCCCAATTGCGCACCGATAGAAAGCCCAGTTCGCTCATCATGCGCCGAGATACTTCCCAAGTCTGGAGCGCGGGGTCCTTCTCTGGAGGTGTCGGTCTGTAACATTTCACGCCACGTGCCGAACACTTCGGGTCCGATGCAAGCATATCCTCATTGCTTTGTGACACCAACAAACTCATGAACACCGCGTCCTGAGTGCCCCGAGCATCATCGCGACCAGCCTGCGCTTTGCGCTCGATCGTACTCATTCCAGTATTACCTTCACCTGACAAAATCTTCAGAGGATCAGCGTCTGAGTCCACTCCTCCAGGAGATGCAGAACGCCAGCTCGTCATTGGAGTCTTAGCGTGAGTATCACGGATAGCAGCAAGTAGCGGGTCCTCCACGCCAGATTCCTTGTCGCTTTCACACTCTTCGTCGTCATCACTGTCCTCATGAGTGTTTGCATCGGAGTCGAAGCCACTGTCTCTCCGAACCTGAGCAGCAGGATCTTCAGAGAAGTTTTCGAAGTCCGCAATACTCTTCGGGCGGGGTCCGTCGCGGTGTCGAGGCTTGGAGCGCCAGACATAACGACCTGTAGAGTCCCGCATGATTAGGATTGCTTCACCTGATTGTGCCGCATTCGCAGGTTTCTCGATTACTGTCAGAATGGAGTTCTTGTTCACCGAAAAGAAGCGGCAGTGACGATAGATGTCGGTGGAATCTGTAAGATCGCAATACTGTGAAAGTACAGACTACAGCAAAGAAAACATTAGTATCTTGAGCCCCACGTCACCCAGCCATCAGTTCAGCCTACCTTTTCGGTTAGTCCTGCCGAATGCGTGTCGATGGAACCAGCGTTACTTGTGTGTGACACATGATGCTTCATCAGCATGTTCACCAGTTTCTGAGCAGCCTCGCGCACCGCCATGTTAGTGGCATTGGGGGACAACGACTGGAACCGCTCATTGCCATCCACGATGGTCGTGATGATCTTCGCAATAACTTGTTGCTTGCCCAGTAGCAGAGGCGCAGCAACTATCCATTCGATAATGCAGTTATATGCCGCTGCCATCAGGCTGTCCAAATAAAACGGTGCCGTTCTCGAACGGAGAACCGGTGCACTGTTGCTGATGAAGTCGCAACACGCGTTCACCAGGTGGACGACAGAGTTTGCGTGATGGAAAAACACTTCCTCGCATACCAGCGACAGGTGGCGCAGGCACTCAAATGCGGTGAACATCACGGGCGGCTTGTACTTTTGGGACTTGGCAATGATGGAGCAAATCAGCAAAATAGTGAAAGGAACCTGCGAATTGCGACTGGAGGCCAAGCCGTTTGTCCAGAAAGCGGCCTCCTGCTGGATGGCCACCGTCATGATCCACATCATCATCTGCTGGTTCGTGGGGTCGGTTTCGGTCTTGATCGCTGTCATCAGGAGGGCCACAACGTTCGAGCTGGTGTACTTCGGCAAGGTTGAATACAACCCAGGAATGTCAGCCATCGCAGGCGCAACGATCTCCGTTTCGGCCTCTTTAATCAGATGGCGCGGGACGTGGGCGTGGATCGTGAGAAGTGAACTACAGGCCTCGATACTTGCACGTCGGAGCAGCACGATAGGAATTCCGCCAATATGCTGGTCATCCTGAACAAAGAATGAGTCGCCTCCACGTCGACCATCGGCCTTTGAAGTTGAAGCTGACGGCGTGTCCTTACGTTCCGCGGCACGGAATACACGCTCGATAGCCTTGTGGAACGGCCCTGCAACGACACCTGCACCACGCAGAGTGTGATTTCCATACAAGCTGAATACGTTTGACCAGTTGTACACAGCCGACGCTGCAATCCGTTCATCGTCATCGAGCAGCGCGTTCTGGAGAGCCATCAGACTGCGAACACTGTAAGCCCAGTTAACGCGTTTGGAGCGGCCATTCGAGTAATGGCAGAAGAGCTTTCCTAGGCAGCGTAACGCTTCACTGCGCCCTGCAGCAAAGCGCGGCTTGCGGGTTAAGCAGGCGTCAAACAGCCAAGGACCCAGCAGTCTCAGAATTGTGTTGACATCAGGTGGGGCTCGAGGCTGCTCCGTAGTCGTCGGATGGGTTGCTGTGGACAGGTCGTCGGCCCCATCGACGTCACCATTTTGTACTCCTTGGAACATGGGGCTGTTGCGATTCGGTGTTTGGTTAAGCGCACCCAACACGTGCTCCCACTGAACACGGGGCACTTTCTGAATCCTGGCAAATTCGTCAGCCAGCCGGCTCACCCCTTTCACTGCAGCAAGGTACACGTCCGGGTCGAAAATCGCGGAAGGGTGGCCGATCACGCGGAGAAGGCGGTACCAGGCGTAAGCCAGCATTGGGCTCTCCAACTCGAACTTGGACGGCTGTCGGTTGTCCGCCCAAATGATCTCGACCTCTTTCGAAGCGTCCCGGTCGTGAAGCTGACGCATGAGGCTGCGTGAAAGGCCCAGCGTGACAGCATTCCACTGCTCGATCACGAGCGCGCGATGAATCCAACGCCGGCAAAACTTCTGCAGCAAACTCCAAAGCTCTCCACGCGGTCCGCACTGCGGCAGCGAGCGCAGATACACTTCGAACAGAATCCTCACAAGCTGCCCACACAACTGGTTGCCCAATTGATTACGTAAATTGTGCAGCAGTCCATCTGCAGCTCCCAGAATCAGTCGGATCAATCGATCCCACGTCGAATTCGAAAGCTGCGCGCCTCGGTGCTTCACCAACGCATCAAAAGTCTCCAAAACCCTGCAATAATAAATAAAATATTAGCACAACACAACGCCAAATAAAATTTTGCAGAACCTACTCGGTGCACAGTGACACATGTGTAGCCATGTTGTTCTCAACGCTCCCACTAGGGACGCCGTTGCTCGAGCGCTCTTCAAAGAGCAGCGTCATCTGGCCCAGCATGTCCTGGATGAAGGTCTGCTCCACCTTCTGCATGCAGACCGGTCTCTGGTCCTTGCCGTCGAGCGCCTCGGCGTCCACTCCGAGCCAGCGCTGGTAAATGTCCAGCGAGCCGGAGATCACGTCCGAATCCTCCATGGGCAGCGCGAACGAGTGGCCCAGCACCTCCATGGACCATCGAATGTGGTGGCCGCTAGGCAGTACGCTAATCGTATCCACGTCGTCCTCGGCGAGGTAGCCCACGACCATCGAGCACAGGCCGCGCTGGCATTTGTCCGAGAATTTCTGTCAGGACGGGGAGAAGAGTCAGTTCGGGGTGGTGGGGAGAGGTAGGGGGAGAATGCACCTACCTTCAGGACGTGCGTGTCCGTCGACTGTGGCACCAGGTCGCACTTGGAGATCCACTGCAGGAACATGGCGCCTTCCTGCGGGAAGAGGAATGCGCTGCTGAATTCGCGACGTCGTTACTGGTATTACCGGTATGACAGATTGGGGTAGCCGGTTTTACAAATGTCAAGTGTAGCGTCCTGTCCTGCGTGCAGGACAGGATGATTCGGTATTCGGTATAACCGGTCGTCCCACCGTCGTAGAACGTTGTAGTTCCGGATCATTCAACTCGGGGACTTCCTCGCGGCTGTCGATGTCTCAATTCCAGCCTCCGTCGCCCGCGTTCATGCGGGGGATGGCTTCCCGCAACGAGGATTCAGGCACGCCACCGCCTCGCCGCCGGAGGGACCGCAGCGGACTCCTGAAGCTCAAAAAGGGCAGCGACGATGGCCGGAAGAGTCTCCTGGAGGCCATTTTCTCCAAAAAAAAGAGCCCCTGCGCCGCCAGCGAGTCCCCGACGCCCAATCGGCTCCCACCGGCTCCCAACCCGGCGGCGGTGGCGCGCGGTGTCGAGATCCTGCACTCGATCTTTCCCAAGTGGGAGTCGGAGACGCTGCAGGTTGTGCTGGAAGCAAACGGGTTCATTATGGAGGACACCATCACTGCGGTGCTGGATATGGAGCAGGCTGAGGACGCAGAGTCGGAGGAAGGACCCGATCCGGGCCGCACGAACTGGCCCGTGAAGAACCCGCTGCCCGAAGACTTTCTGAGGGTGAGTTGGGGTGGACTTGGAGGTTGTGGAGGTGGTAGGATACTAATTTGAGTATTGTAGCTGCCAGATGAGGCCAAGTATGCCCAGTCGGAGGAAGGACTTGCTGAAGAGGAGGAGTGTGACGAGAGTGAGGAGATGGAGGACAAGAGTGATGTCGTCTCGATGTCTGATGCAGCGGAGGACATCCGCTCGGACAGATCCAATAGTACCCTGGCGGAGGACGACGGCACGCTGTATGGGAAGGAGTTTGACGATGACAGCGCCTCTACGGATGAAGTGATCACTCCTGTGCTGGACGACGCAGCTATGCGCGCGAACCAGAAGATTGTGGCAGACTCAATGAACCAGAAATTCCTCCCCGCGGAGCTGCGCAACGAGCGCTCGAGCATTTTTGATATCGCGCACATTGATGTGATCAAGAAGAGCAAGCTGGATCTGTCAGAGGCGGAGAAGCGCATTCGACACCGGGAGCCACATCTCGTGTTTGAACTGCTATCGAAGGCTAGCGAAATCTACCGCAGCGGCGTCATCTCGAGCCAGGAGCTTGATTATCTGCGCTCGATGATTTTGTCAAGGATACAGCCGACGAAAATGGTGCGTGTGGTGTGGGTTGGTGTTTATGGTTAATGATTGTCGCGGTGTGCTGACACTAACGGCTTGCTCCGGTGTGCCTGAATCAGTTGATGGATATGACGATGAACATGAATGGCATGATCTCTGATCACGAGTGGCACCTTCTTATCCTGAAAGCAAAGGGTGAGATTATCCGTTTTACACGTCAAAGGTACAGTGATATGAGCTAACACTCGTGTCTTCTCAGGAATTCGCCATGCACTGTGCATTCGCATCTTTCGCGAAGAGAGCAAGCCAGCTCGAAATAGTAGTCACATGGTACGTGCTGCCATTTCCACCCCACTGTCAGTTGCCATCATATTTAGTGAACTAAGGATCATGTTATGGGTGCCTGTTGCAGGAGTATATTGTGCGTGTTGTCGATGTGGAAAGTGGCGTTGTATGGTTTACGCGGAAGCGCTTCCGAGAGCTTCACAAGCTCCATCGCAAAGTACGTTATGCGCAAGCCGTTGGAATTCGCTTCCTATCGATGCTAATTGGTTCTTGTGTTTGCATAGTTGAGCCGTTTATCTGGACAAGTTAATGAGTGCGTTTTCCCAACACGCCGTGGACACGGCCGCAACTCTCCAAACCAGCTTGCGTACGACCGTGCACCTGTGTTGGAGAACTTTTTGCGTACTACCGCGGCGCTTGTAGCCCCGTCGCCCCTGACGTTTTTGCATGGTGTGGCTCTCAAGCAGCTGCAGCAGTTTTTGGATGTTCCGCACGTGGGTATTCTTGAGCGCAATCGTACTCAGCCTATCTCGCGAGAACTTCGGGTGTTTGTGTACCACACCGTGAATGATCTGACGTCTCCCGAGGGGAAAGCTTGCCATAAGTTTCTCGCTAAAGTGAAGCAGAACGGCTTCAATTCCGGGAAGAATGTGCTGAATGAAATTGGTGAGATTTTGGACGGTGTGCAGGAGTACATGCTCGAGCATCGATTTGAAGAGATGGAGCTCATCGTTCAACGTTTGATGAAGCAGATTCTCGCTGGTAATGCTGGTAACCCCGCGTTTGGTCGCCACAGCTCATTCGTGAGCCTTATGACGACCGATGCAGTAAATAACCAGGATAAGCTGCAGCAGCTGCTGTCAGATGCAATTCGACATGAGCTGGAGGATCGCATCTGCGTGCCACTTATGTATGACGTTACGCAATACCTGCGGCGGCATGTGCAGCACGAAGAGCGCCAATTCCGTCAGCGTGTGTTCCAATTGAAGGGTAAGCCCCAGAGCTACTTTGGCATCCCGATGGACAAGATCTCGTTGAGCAGTTGGCGTTCTGTGGTGGACGTGATCAAGGAGATTGACGGCGCGTTCCTTCCGTTGGACAAGATGCGGAAGCTGGTCGCCACCGCGCACCAGATTCACGTGCTGTACAAGGCCGAGCGCACCATGTACCTGAATGAGTCACCACACCACCGCCGCCGCAACTCCACGCCAATGGCTGGTGCTTTCTGGCAGTCTCCTTCACCGGCGATGAACCGGATCCTGTCCCCCACAAGCACCAGCTCGGGCAGATCGTCGAGGGGCATGACCGTCGGCGACGAGAGTGAGGCGCCCGCTGAGATCGAAGCTGGCGCTGAAGAAAAGAAAGATGGTGGAGACGCAGCAGAAGGCGAGGCATCCGTTGTCTCCAAGACGTCGCAGGAGGAGGACGTGCTCAGCGGAGACGACTTCCTGCCCATTTTTATTTATGTGATCGTCCACAGCGAGCTGGAGGCGCCGATCCTGACGCAAGTGTTGCTGAACCGCCTGTGCGACCCGGAGAAGCGGCGCAGCGAGTCGGGCTACTACCTCGCGACCTTCGAGGCCGCGCTACATCACATCCTGTCGCTCGAACTGCCCGGCGCCCACGCCGACAGCCTGTAGACGAAAATCTCAAATGTAGCCATCTGTCTAGCCGACATGAAGTGATTATTTTGCCCGACTGGAGCATCCCTTTGTCTACGTTTATCGATAGTATAAGAAGAGAGGTCTGCGGTTAGTGCTCATTATCCGGTCATGTATAGTTTATACTATAAATCGTACGGATCGGGTACATTAATAAGGCTATTGTGCACATCCAGTCGGGTATAATAGCGTGTGCCAATTCATGTTTTGTACCCAACCTTTAGGGGGAAGAAATAGTGTCACTTCGAAGTGGCGGCATCGAGCTCAGGTGTAGGTGGCGAGCGAGAGCAGCACCGCAGGACAGGACAGGGCCACGCTGATACGCACTGCGGTCCTGCAGAGCGGACTATCTTCGGCGGCGCATCCTATTGGCTGCGCAGCGTAACGTCTCCGCCTCCCCAGCCCCCGCAGCATGTTTGGCATGGACCCCGTGCTGTCGGGTTCGCTGTGCTTCCTGGTGCTGGCCATCGCCATGTACCTCAAATTCATCCGAGAACAGCCGTGGGGCGACGAGGAGCTGTCGGACCACAAGAACAGCCCCGTGGACGGAGACGACACCATTCCGTTCCTGCATCCTGCGTCCCCCGCAGGACGCCAGCAGCAGATTAGAGGAGCAGGACAAGGACGCCAACAGGTCAACCAGAAGCAGCAGACGACGCAGCAGCAGCCTCAACCTCATCACGGGTACGCAGGATTCAAGCAGAGCCGACAGACGGCGTCCTCCGCTGTCGTGGCGGCGGGCGGCGACCCTGGAGCAGCTACAGGAGCCACCTACTTGCCCAAGAAGCAGCCGATGCGGCGTAGGACGCACAGCGCCACTGCCACGTCCACTGCTCCCCCGAGTAACAAGGTGAAGAGCGGCGCGGTGGCTACTGCTGACGGTGGAGAGCTCGGTGGGCCCATGATGGACCAACTGCCCACTACGATCTACGAAGGAGCCAATTACGACCAGTTCAGACAGCAGAGACAACCACAGGATTCCGGACGGAATCAACACCGGATCACGTTCGACGACTACGACGAAGAAATGGGGTTCCTGTCGCCACCTCGCCATGCTGATGCTGCGGATGATTCGCTCGAGAGTGTGTCATTTGAAGCCGAGGGCGACGGCTTTTACGATCTGGAGAATCATCTCCCGGAAGATCATTTGCTCCGTATTGCGGACACGCCGGAGCGCGGGCGAAACACGCTGCGTATTGGCGAGCAGTACCGTGGAGGAGCGCTGCTGGAAGCACCTGATATAGCAGAGGCCTCGCCTGATGCGAAGACACTGAAGACGAACATCGAGCGTCAGTTTGTGCGGGATGTTGCACCGCCCGCGCAGATGCAGCTTGAGGTCGCGCGGAAAGCGCGCATTCCGCTGTTCCTGCATTCGCCCATGTATGTGAAGACTTCCACGACACCCCTGGTCGACGAGATTGACGCAGAGTTTGCAGCAGAGTTTGCAGCCGAAGTAGGAGAGGCGGCTGGAAATGGTGAAGTGCAAGCAGGGCCCGCTGCAGGTCCCGGTGGGGCAGGAGGGGGAACAGATGACAATGCAGCAGTTGGAGACCACTCAAGGAGGAGAAGGCCCAAGTTGTCGAAGGCAAAGAATGACAGTTTGCACGTGGACTTCAAGGAGCTGCAAATTGAGGAGATGATCGGTCAGGGTGCATTCGGAACGGTCCACCGTGCAAAATGGCGAGGGACCGCCGTGGCCGTCAAGATTCTCGTATGTCAGTATCTGACGGCGGACATCCTGGAAGAATTCGAAGCCGAAGTGCAGATCATGAGCATATTAAGGTACGACTGAGCTGATCGTCCTGTGTCGATTAAACTGCAAACGTGGCGGGCGACAAACTTGCTTATCTGCTGTGGTCTGTGATACTCGTAGGCACCCGAATATTTGTCTGCTGATGGGTGCGTGCTTGGAGCCGCCAACACGCTGCCTCGTGATCGAGTACTTGCCACGCGGCTCGCTGTGGAATGTGCTTCGTCAAGACGTCGTCATTGACATGGGCAAGCAGTACGGGTAAGATAGCCGTCGTTAGTGGATGTTGCCGCTTTGTGCATTTGCTCACTGTTTATCGTGCTCATGAATAGGTTCGCGCGAGACACAGCGCTGGGTATGAACTACTTGCACTCATTCCAGCCGCCGATCTTACATCGTGACTTGAAGAGCCCCAACTTGTTGATTGACTCAGCGTACTCGCTGAAGATCTCGGATTTCGGTTTGGCGCGTGTTCGAGCGCACTTCCAGACGATGACGGGCAACTGCGGGACCACGCAGTGGATGGCACCTGAGGTGCTGGCCGCAGAGAAGTACACGGAGAAGGCAGATGTATTCTCGTACGGCGTCGTGGTCTGGGAAACGGTCACACGGCAGTGTCCATACGAGGGCCTCACGCAGATCCAGGCGGCGCTCGGTGTGCTAAACAACAACCTGCGGCCGACAGTTCCCGAAAACTGCCCGCCTCTATTCAAGAAACTCATGACGCTGTGCTGGGTAAGCTCTCCCGAGAAGCGACCAAGCTTCGAGGCGGTGCTGGAGATCCTGAACAGCTCCACCGACGGCTCGTTACCCCCGCAGCTCGAGCGAAAACCCAGCGACTCCCATAATATGCGGTAACTTGGAGCAGTGTATGTACGAAGAAGAGAGGGCCGAGGCGTAGTTAGAATGAATACAGGGCGTGCGAACGGACAAAAAATGTGAATCACCACCACCAATACAAGCAAAAAGTAGCCAAGTCTCAGCATAAACTGTCCACATGGACGGCTTGATGGACGCCAACATGTCGCAAACACGCCAAATCACCGGTATCACCACCGGTATACCGGTCTCGTCATCGTCCCCAAAGTGCGTCATTCGCCAATCTTCGACCAGGAGCTCAAGTGATCTTCCTTCCTCGACAATGGCTCCTTCCACTGAAACGACGCTGGGCCTCCTGGGCACGGGCAAGATCGGCTCGGCCGTGTTCTCCGGCTTCTGCAGTGCCAATGGCTGGCAGCCCAAGCACGCGTACGTGTCGGCGCGCACCAAGGCCAAGGCGGAGGCTCTCGTGGCCAAGTTCCCGGACCGCGTGAGTATCGTCGCGTCCAACCAGGAGATCGTGGACCAGAGCGACGTCGTGTTCATCGGCCTGCTTCCCCACGTGGCGCGCGAGGAGCTGCCCAAGCTCTCGTTCGCTGGCAAGAAGGTGGTGTCCATGATGGCCACCATCCCGTACGACGAGCTGCTGCAGCTTGTCAAGCTGTCCAAGGAGAGCGTCGTGCGCTCCGTGCCCCTCCCGGCTGCCGCCAAGCGCGCAGGTCCCATTCTGGCCTACCCGGACAATGCATTTGCTCGTGACCTGTTTGCCCAGGTCGGGACGCCCGTCATGGTGGCGGAGGAGGCCGAGATCACCAAGCTGGTAGGCTAAAGAGAGATTTGGAAATGCTGGAGTGGTACTGACCTTTTTGGTGTGTTTTGGGTGTGTAGACGGGTATTACGGCGCTGATCTCCTTCTTCTACGCCACGTGCGACACGACGCAGAAGTGGTGTGTGAACAATGGCGTCGGTACGTGACTATCTTGCTGTTTCGGGAGATTGGTTGGTGCTCAAAAGATGACGTGTTGAATTGTTTTCATAGGTGACCAGGCGTCTCGTGACTACATTGCGTCTTTCTTCCACGCGCTGGCGTCGGCCGGTGCTGAGTCAACGGAGGGTTTTGGCGAGATGGCCGACGAGGCTGCCACCCCTGGTGGTCTCAACGAGCAGGTGCACCGCGCGCTGCAGAGCAACGGAGGCTACGAACTCGTGGCGGACCAGCTGGACGCGATCTTCAAGCGCCTGTCCGGCACCGACCCGGCCCCGCGTCCTGCCCACAACTGAGTTGAAGCTGTTTCCGCATGACCTCTCGTGTATTGTTCGTTGAAGACGACATGCTGAGGTCTAAACCAAAAGAAATGCTGCTATTGTGTGAAGTGCCAGCTCTGGAGGCTTCCAAGCTTGTTGTTTTTCTACGTTCTACCGCTCGTGCCTCATTTTGACAGTGCTACGTTGCACTCAATTGCCGTTAGATAGCTGCGAATCCTTCGCTTTTATCGGCGCCTTGAACGGGGCAGATAGCACACCCGTCTTCTGCATGAGCCAAAGCATCTTGCCCGCATCACTCAACCCAGGTATCCGCTTCCACTCCACCTTATGGACCTCCCCAGTCGCTGATCGGCACAGCGTAGCTTGCACAGGCTTCAGCTTGCCAACATCAACCGCTTGCAGCAAGCAGTTGATCGCCAAGCTACCGTCGGTTGCAAAGTACGGCTCCAAGAAGATCGAGCCCACTGCACGGGAATCTGAAACACGACCTTCGCCAATGCAGCTGCCGTCCCACTCGCCGGTGACAACAAGTCGGACACTGGTGCGATCCAAGTTCATAGAGCTTTGCTTGAGGCCATAGGATGCTGCGTCGCGGTGCA
The DNA here is from genome assembly GCA_000500205.2 of Phytophthora lateralis. Lineage (NCBI taxonomy): Eukaryota > Oomycota > Peronosporomycetes > Peronosporales > Peronosporaceae > Phytophthora > Phytophthora lateralis. The sequence goes on from KV725121.1 coordinate 62,092, forward strand.
GCGCTAGCGCCACCTGAGAGCACACAGTCGTCTCTACGAATTCACGCAGGCCTTCCACGCCAGATACCTCGCGTTGCGACGCGATCCCGGTCTGAAGAAGAATCCGCGCTCCTGAGATCAGCACCTCTGTAGAAAAGTTCTTGCCAACGCAAAGATCAAAGGCCGATCGCGTCGAGTCGTACGCGCACGTTTTCCATCGCGGGCTTACGTACACACCACGCACCGAGTCACAAATTGGCTGCAGCAAGCCATCGTCCAGAACGCGACCTGATGCTGATACCTGCAGCTTCTGGAATGCAAGCACCGAAGACACCTCGTCGAGGTATAAGGCCACTTCGTTTTTCAGCAGGTTGTGCGCCAACACTGATAAAACTGTCGCCAGCGTTCCTGGCGTGTTATCGTGCTTATCCAGCTCGCTTGCGGAGCCCATACCAGCAGCACCACCTGCACCGGAGTTGACAGAGTTCAAACCACCCCCTGAAGCAGTTGATACGTCCGACCCTGTATACAGCAAAGCTCGCGAAATCTCCTTTCGCCCGTGACGAGTCCGGATTTCTTGTTGTAGCAACAGCAGAGTATACCGGCAAGTCTGCGTCAAGAAGGCTTCGTCACTGTCAGCGGGTGTCGAATACGAGATAGATGCTGCGCGTCGAGGCTTAACTGGGCTGCTACTCGGTACTTGAGAATCTTCCATCTTCACATCCACTATGGATTCTGCTTCCTGTCCCTGGGCTGCCGCGTCCGACAGCACTTCTACAGCCACTTTATTATCGTCCGACGCTGCATCCTTGGTCTTAGATAAACTCTTCACGTCTACAAGCTTGATCGTCAAGTGGTACCGCTCGTTGACCCGGAGCTGGATTTCGTCATCCAGGACCTGAAGAACCGAAATGTTTGTGTCCGTGGCTGGTTTTTCTTCCCTGCCATGCTTTTTCACAATGTAGTTGCTGATATTGTACGCTGTGTCTGTCCATTTCGATGTGTTTTGAAGCGCTTCCTTCATCAACGTGTAGAAGAGTTCCTCGCAAAAGACAGAGAACTGCACAGCCTTGAGAACCGATACGTTGCGTTCCTCCAGGATTTTAAGATCCTCGGGCGTATCCTCGAGTTTATCCATCTCTGCCTTTGTCCTGCGCGAGCCAACGACACACAAATCAAAGCGGTTACTACTCCATGAATATGTTTTTCATCTTGGCAAGCGATTAGCTGTATGATACAGGAATCCACCGTACATGTGAATAAGAGAGGGTGACGGCAAGATGTAGTTTCCTTCCTGTCCAGAGTCCTTTGCTTCTAGTTTCAGCTAAGCTCGCACGAAAAAATAAAGTCAGCGCCGAGATTACCCACTTGGTGCAGCAATATACTTTGCCTACCTGGATCGTACGAGCCAAGAAATCTTCGGGAGTCTTCGCGCGAACAAGGCCCTTTTCCGTGCGACTCAGCTACCAAGGTTACAGCATTAAGAATAGTGTTCATGACGTCCTTCAAAGAGTGGCTCCGACTTACCTCCGCATACGCGAGATCAGCAATTGATCGGGTCTGAGGCACGAAAAATGACCCCGCTATTGGAGCACACAACGCACGGTCATACAAAGCACTCACACTGACGGTTTCCACACAAAATGCTCGTAAACTCACCGCTGCCGTAGCTACAATCCACTGCCAGAGGTTCGCCGGCGCGGAACGGCTTGGGGATGTTTCCGTGAATTGGTGCGCAGATTTTCCACTTGCGCAGCATCTGCGTGATGCCCTGGAAGAAGACGCTCTCTTTCTCCACCGTCTTCGCCAGCGCTTCAACGCCATCCAGCAAGATGGTGCTGCTCTCCTTCACCTGCTCGCTCTTGGACTCCACGAGATGCTCCAGCTCCTCCCTCTTGGGCGCCGTATTCTCTCGAATGCAGCGCATTTCCTCGAGAAAGTCGCGACGACGGATTAAGTCAATAGAGTTAATCAGCTGGTGCAGCTCTGCAACTGCCGCCTGCAGCTCCGCCACCATGGGACGGTAGTGAATCCTCGGGTCGATGACCTCCTCCTCTTCTTCCACGTCCTGCTCCGCCTCCTCCAGCTTCTCCACAGCTTTAGTGGCCTCCATGGACTCGTCCTGCTGCTCCAACTTGACTTCATTAGTTTCTTCAATTGCAACGTCCGTCTCCGTCTTCTGCTTCTTCTTCTTGCGCTCGGCCCGCACGCGCTCCAACTCCTGGATCGAGTGCAGGAACAGCTGCGCATCGGTGAATTCCCTGGCGATATCAGAAATACACAATAATGCATTAGATTGTCACTATTGACCCATGCAATTGTATAGGAATTATCGGCGTTATTACTGCTGGAGGATGTCCTTGTTCTGATCCGTCACCATCTCCACGGCCTCATAGTCCGCCGGGTAGAGCGTCACGCCCACGACCTCCGAGCCCTTCTCCTCCATGTTATACTGGTCTTTATGAACTGCTCAGCGCCCTACGCCCCCGCTATCTGTGGCCTGCGCACGTAGAGTCGACCTTGACGCTTGTTTGGCAAACGGGGTGTGGTCAATACTGGCCCGCCCCGACACCCACTTTTGGGCAATATGTCAGTATTCCGTAAGAGTGACTGACGGCAGTAAACTGCAACTTGACCCTGTTGAAGTTATTTGGATGAGCTCGCTGATACTTATTGCTAGTGAGACTAGCTTCACCTTATTCCTCATTAAAAAAATCACCACCGTCCACCTTGAATACTACGACACTACTCACGCTCTGCGACAACTACACAAGCACGCGTTCCTCCGCGTGCTTCGCTTCGACGTCTTCTGCGCGCGGCGTCCGACACCGACAGTCTTCGCTTTTGACCGATTCCTACCGAGGGTGACATGGCCACGTCTGATGCACATTAGGGCCACGCTCACCGCTGCGACTGCGCACCTCATGAAAAGTTATACTCGCGCTTGGCGCACTCGATGGCTCCCTTGACCATGTTGATGGCGCGCACGCGGTCCTGGCGCAGCACGCTGAAGGAGATCAGACCCACGAGCTGACCCTTCTTGTCCACGGCAGCACCGCCGCTGAAGCCGTTGTCCAGCTGCGCTGCCGTTCGGAGCATCGCCTTGTCGACTTCTTCGCCATCATAGACTTGCGAGTCCGTTCCGGAACAGATTGCATGATGCACGGTGATAGTGTTGTGACCGCTGCTAGGGTAGCCGAACATCCACATCTCGTCACCTGGCTCCACGTTGTTTGAATTTCCAATGCGCACGGCCGGGAGCTTTCTAATCGTCTCTCGAGACGTGCCTTCGAGCTTTGTCACCGTCCAGTTGCGCGCAATCATGCGGTCCGTGACGTCGCCAATGTACAATCCACTAGGCGGGTCCGAAATCACCTCGCAATCCAAGCGCAGCAGCGCATAGTCCAGTTCTTCGTTGCAGCACTCCGGGATCACACGCGCATGATACTTCCATAATGGTGGCAAGGACGTGGATTCTGTGGGCGCGACCAGGATCATGTACTCGTCGCTGTAGATACAATCAAACTGCTCGCCCTGCAGACAGTGCCGTGCCGTGGCAATCAGTCCGTCTTCGTGGATGATAATGCCGGATCCAACGTTGCAGAGCTCTCCCTCGTTGGTCAGGATGGCAACTCGAACGGCCGACTGCTGTACGCGGCGAACAAGACCAGCGCGGAAGTGCTTCATCTCGGCGCGTTTCTGCTTGAAGCGGGCTACAGGTGTGATAGGCTTGGACTCCATCGACGGTCGCTCATCATCGTCATCCTCGTTGAAGTCGGCCAGACACGCTGCTGCGTTCAGCAGCTTCATGCGAGGACCGAACGGGATGCCGAGGTCCCGTAAATGGCCGGCGTTCATCAAGCACAGCGACTCGATATCGATCTCCTCTGCCTCGAACAGCGCCGCGTACTTGCTGAGCTTGAGCGAGGCCAGCAGACTGGACATGACCAAGAAGCTCTTCTTCTTCTCGGCTGCCTTGCGCGCCGACCAGCGGATCGCGAACTTGTTGTACCACGACAAGTTCTCAAAGCCAATGCCGTGCACGTCCCGCTGGAAGGCCACGAGCGACTCTCGCTGCGGGCTGCTCTCGTCGTCTCCGAACTCCTTGATGTACAGCGGGCGCCACGTGATGTCCAGCAGCGCGCGCTTGTACCAGAATCTGCACGTCATGGAGGCCAGACACAGGTCCACGTGGTTCAAGTAGCTCAGCATGTGAGTGAACACGCCGCGCGGCACCCAGGCCTTGGCGTGCACAAAGGCGTTCATGGGGGGCTGACTGCCGGACAGCACCTTGGGGAAGCACGTCTCGCACAGCCGCGACTTGTGCGTGTGGCCCGTGAGCGCGGCTTTGTACCTGGAGCACTTGGCGCAGAACAGGTAGCCGCACCTCCGGCAGCGGTGCGAGCGGCGCAGCAGCGAGAACTTCTCGCGGCACAAGTTACACGAGTTGGACGCGTGCTGCGGTGCCCATCGGTCGGCCGAGTACGTAGACGATGAGGCCGAGGATGCCGACGAGTAGCGGCTCACGCGGCTCACCTCGTCGAAGCCCGTGAGCGTCGACACTTGGCTGAGGTTCATCTGTCGCGAGCGCTCTGTGGCCGGGAAGCGGCTACTACTGGGCACCGTGGCCTGCCGCGAGCGCGTCGACAGGTTCAGGCTGGCGTAGACAGCGTTGGAACGCGCCGATAGCGGGAACTGGCGCTTGTCCTCGTCCATGGCGGGGGACTGAGGCTCGCCTGGAACCGGTCACTGGTCGCCTTGGCCTCTCCCTCTCTTCTTGTGATTGTGACGGGCGAGCGGAGCGGACTTTTGGCCAATGAGTAAGCGCTTCGGTTTTGAAACTGCGGAACTGACTCGCGTGAAAAGGAGCTGCAACTGCTGCCACTGGTGCGAGCTGAGCTGCCAAGCTGAAGGCGGCGCTGACTCTGCTGCAATGGGGGCGCTTGTGTAGTAGGGTGCTGGGTTGACGCCGTGGGGTTTGCTTTAGTGAGGACTTTGGTCTATTGGAGACTTTGGTCTGGTCAACCAACTTACAACATGCGTTCGCTGAAGCGGATCCGTTGGACGACGCGAAAGAGCCGTGGTGCTTGGCGAGGTGGTCAACCGCGTGGGCCGTACAGTACCAGCTGCGGCTCGCGCTGCTACATGACGTGTCCGTAATCGTCGGATTGCCTTGCTGATTGAAAATTCACCCACGCCGAGTGATGTGTCGTGCGAGCGGCTGCAGATGTGTACGGCGTACACTGCTACATGCTAGAACCGCCGGACGCAACATCCAAGTCTCTCGTGGAGCTCGTCAGCCACGCGTCGGCGGCGGCACCATAGCGTCAGGTTCCTTGACTCGGACGATCGGGGCAGATGTATAAATGTAGTCATCTTCAAAAAAAAATGTCAACGTCACGATCGCGAGCCACGTTGCAGGCTGCACAACTGTCTCGCTTTGCACTTCAATTTCGCTCTTGTTTCTTGTTGTTTCGATCTTACACTAACGCGAACGGCATCTATCCTAACGAAGCGCGCGCAGCAGGCGGAATCTCTCTCCTTCGAGCCGCCTTGGCTGCCGCCGCCACCTTCTTTTGTATCTCTCTCCCCTCGCCCTCTGTTCCTCTCTGTGTCTGGCTGTATGACGTCAGTTGCTAGTAGGGGGGGGGGGGACCTGCGTCATTGAACTTGCTTAGACCGTGGATGGCTTGCACTTCTGCTTGTGAGAGGCCTTCCAGTCCTGCTTCTGGCACTCGGCGCCACAGTATCGCACCACCTTGCAGCGCGAGCACACGAGCGTGGACGGTCCCTTGCACACGCGGCAGCGCAGGGCGGCGTCGCGCTTCTCAATGAGCTCCGTGTCAAAGCTAAGAAACACACAGCAAAACCACAGCGTCAGTATGCAGCTGCAACGTGTGCAAACGCATAGAGCACTCACCTGAGCTTCTTCATGTCCCGCCAGGTCTCCATGGGCTCGGCGCTAGACTGCGTGTGGTACATGTCCTTGAAACCCTTGAGCGTCAGGCCCTTGTTTTCGTCGCACTGGAAGTACGTCTGGATCTCCTTGATCTCCTCGTCCGAGAAGGGCTTGCCGTCGTTGCAGATCTTGCTGAACTCGCGGAGCTTGTCCAGCGTCAGGCTCTTGTCAGTGGGCTTCTCGAGGAACGAGATGAAGAGCCGCGTGAGCACGGCCTCGAAGTCGCGCGTCAGGTTGCCGTCCTTGCCGATGAGCAGCGTGCGCACCTCGTTCTCCGAGATGCCGGCGTCCTCGTGTTGGGTCTTCTTGGGGGCCATGGTGTGTCTCTCTCTTGGTGGTTGCTTGTCTCCGGGGGGCGGTGACCAAACTCGAAATGCTCAGATGCGTTGAACGGACGGGTGCCGTGTAACTTCTCACCTGCTAAAATCGATCTCCCTTTTAAACTCGGTCCTCCAATCACTGCAGTCAAGCCATTTGATGTCGCGATAAGATCGGACTGGCCTGTGAGAACCTATACTGGACGCTGTCCCAGCTCTGATTGGCGGAATCTCGTCGCTAGCCGGACGCCAAAAAAGGGTCTTAGCAAACCCTGCCGTAAGTTGCCGCGTGGCCGCACCACGTCGTCACCACGAGAGACTTGATGTTGGCTCGCGTTGGATGTTGCGATGCCAGCATCTCTTCGGTCGTGCCTGTCGAGAGCGTGGCGTCGTGACGCTCGGCTGACGAAGTTTGTGCTCGTGCTCGTGAACGGACTTCGGGCTGGTGCATCTCGACGCTGTCAACAGATCCGATCGTCCTCATGGCGGTGGTCTCGGCCGCGACCAGGGTGAAAATGCTGGCATCTGTTGGTCGCTTCGTGCAGCGAGCTCCGTGCCAGCATCCACATCGTCCGACGCTGGGATTGTCAGTTTGCCGATAAAGACTCACAACGTGCTGCATCAGGATCGATGCCACCAGGTCCAGCGACGCTTTCAACACGAACTGGACAATTGGTCAGCTAGAGTGGAGCTTGCAATACGACCAGGGCAGCAATACGAGCCAGCAAGTATGCGCAGCAGCGAAGACCGAACGACCCTGTGCTGAGCTGGTCCTAGTCGTGCGCTGCCGGGGAAAGGGAAACGAACTCGCTGACACTGTCGCCGTGATGCCCACGCGTTGGCAGGAATTGCTGCCGCTAGAATCGCAGAAGAGAGCTCGGCCAGCCACGTGAACCCTGAAGGAACACTTGCCAGCGTAGTCGTCGATTGTTTCCCGGATTGAGCGCATGCTGGGTAGTGGTGGAGCAATATTCCGCCGTAGACCCACCTGGAATGGGTGTCAATGTGGGAATGAATCAACACTTTTGCTGCAAGTCAAAAGACGCGGCAACTTCAACCTGAAGAGCGAGTATTAGCAAAGCGAGTTGTCATCTACAGCGTAACACATTACCACTGGGCCATTATATAAATAATTTATTCAGTGTGCGTTGTACCCAGTATGGCTGGCATATTCCCCGCAGGCGTAAAGACCACGCATTCTTTCTGTTCGCACATCCGGTGAATTTGTCATTGGCCAGTTGCATTTTAGCGTTGGACTTGAATACGGTTGGAGAAACTTGTGCTTTGTGGCCAGCACCACCGGACGAATGAAGCTCAGCGCCTGTGTCGCCGTTTTCACTGCAGCTGCAGCGCTGCCGGCCATTTCGGCGTCGTCTCAGTTCCATCTGAGTCTCGTGGGGAAGCAGGACAATAACAAAGTGCACTACATGCTCGATTGGGTCACAGCCTCGACGGCCAACTCGTCGCGTCTGCTCTTCGGCACGTCCGCAGACGACCTCAGCTCGACAATTGATGGCAAAAGTGCAGGTCAAGTTACCGAGTCGGCAGGAGAGACTGTGGCCTGTTGGTCGGCGCTGCTGGCCAATCTGGAGCCGGGCGCAACAGTCTTCTACGCGCTCACAGAGCAGCAAACCACCAGCTCGCTGGGCTTCGACGCGCTGTCCAAGTCTGCCGCCAGTGAGTTGATGAACTTCACAGTACCGAGCGGAGAGATCACGTGGGCCGTTTTCGGTGACATGGGGGCACCTGTACAGGGTCACGCGGCGGCGGTGTCGCTTCCAGCACTAAAGAGCGCGCTGTCGGTCGACGCTTCTTACAGCGGCGTGCTGAACATTGGAGACTTGTCGTACGAGCTCACGGGGTCCAACGGACAGAACTACATGGAGGAGCTCGAGTCAATCACGTCACAGGTGCCAATGATGACGACCGTTGGGAACGTAAGAACACTTGTTGACTGTTTTCGTAGTTGCAACTTGATAGAATAGCTAATTGTTGTCGCTTTTGTTGCTGCAGCACGAGTATCAGTACGCGTTGTCGCCCACCTTTGCGGTTCAAAACTACTATCGGCGGTTCCGTGGGATCACCCTTGGTGCAGGAGCTGCAAGTGGCTCATCGTCGAATGAATTCTACAGTTTTTCGTCGGGGCTCATTCATTTCGTGTTCATCAACACGGAAGTGTACGGAGATGAAGCCTACGCAGCGTTGCAGGGCGATGGGGTTACGTGGAAGGCGGATGAAGCAGCTAGAACAGCAGCTGGAACTGCGCAGGCGAAATGGCTCGAATACGACTTGAGCCGAGTGAAGCGCTCCGAGACGCCTTACGTCGTGATCTGCGGTCACCGACCACCTTTCAAGACCCCAAAAGGTTTGAACGCGGCTGGGAACCGCTTTGCCAAGGAAATTGTGCCGTTGATGAGCAAATACAAAGTGGACTTGTATCTGGCGGGACATGAGCACACGTATTTGATGTTCGAGGCGTCGACTTTCAACGGCTACAACATTCCTCCCATTATCATTAGCGGCAGTCCGGGCAACAACGAGTACATTCGCGAGAAAGCTGAGCTCGGCATCGAAGGCTTTACGTGGAAAACGCTGATCCCCAAGTACGGGTATGGCTATTTGACTGCGACAAAAAATGCCTTGGAGTGGCAATGGGGATCTGCCGCTACAGATGCAACGCATGAGCCCTCGAGTGCCATGTGGAAGAAAGAAGACGAGGTGAGCTTTCCCAGACAAACTAGCTCGGGTGAATATACCGCTGCAGGCTCCGCTGTGAGTAAGCCGGTCGACGTGACAGGTGAATGGACGAATGCAACATCAGGTATGCTTGAACTCGATTGAGCTTGAGGTTGCAAATTTGTACTGATTGTAGTGTTTGCATTCATTGCTGTAGGAAGTGGCGCTGGAGCTGGAAGCGTTAGCAGCGGCAGTGGCAGTGGCAGTGGCACGGGCACGGGCACGGGCAGCGCAGCCCAACCGACTGCAGGATCCTCTGTCGAGTCAAGCTCGTCTGCCACGACGGCATCGTCCGCTGTTTCGCTTGGAGTGCAGTATGTCGTGTCTGTGGTTGTAGCTGTTGCGGTTGCTGCGGTTGCTTAGCGTTGTGGCAAACTACCCTTGGGAAACTGTCCGTTGTGAGTGTGGCAATACATTTTGAAAGTCTTCATTCATTGGGGAAACAGACATGAAGCGCAATTTTGATGCTGTGATGTTCAGCCTAAGACCCAGCACGGCTGTTTGTCCGATAGCACATACAGCAGATCGTCACCCGTGATGACTTCGAACGGCTGCGGGTTCACGTACACATAGCCGAACGGGACGCTGCGTTCACTTTCAGGTACTTCAACGCGAGCCTTAGACTCGTCCATGTACGGATGGCAGCGATAAAGCCCGAGCACTAGAATGTCATCCGACGACAGCAAGTAATGGAGGACATACTCAAACGAGCGACCCACAAAGTCCAGCGGCACCTCGACGGCAAACAGGGAGCTGCCTTGGAGCTCTGGCTTCGACTTATCACCACGCAAAGCAGCCCACGCGTCACTGGCACGAGATGTGAACATGAATTCCCCGAGGATTTTCTTGATTTGGCCATTGAAAAACTGGTTGATGAGCAGGCTGTCGCACAACGACGTGCTGTAAGTTAGTCCAGACGTAAACGCCGGCGAGAGGAAGAAGTTGCGCGAGAATGTCTCCGAGGAGGAGAACATTGTCAGCTCGCTGTCGCCGTCAGAGCCGGGGAACCAGCCGTTGGCTAGCAGGTTCTGGGCCATGAAGTGTACGCTGGCTCGGTTTCCAACCTCCGTGATAACACACGGAGCCTTCTTCACCCCAATGAAACTCGTGATAAACTTGTGAAGGGCAACAGATTCCTACGTATGCATGCACAACAAAGCAGCAGCATCATCAGCAACAATGAACAAGTACACCGGTGAAAACATCAACCGAGAGGCAACGTACCGCATCCTGGATCAGCTCCGAGTCGTTATCTGACTTCGCACTGGAAGTGCCTAAGATCAAAATGCGATACGCTTCCGCGACGCCTGCACGGCTCAGCGTCTTGTGACGGTACGGATCGCCAACCACGAAGTGCACGTCAGGGTAGTGACTGAAACCATCGTAGGCGTCGTCGTCCGGAAGCTTCGCCGTCAAAATCACAACTGGGTGGTACTGCTTCAAGGCTTGAGTGCGTAAGGGCCTGATAAAATGTTCCAAGTCGTTGGCAAACGCAGATTCCGTAGTAACACAGACCACGATAGGAGCTACCGTCAATCCAAGGTCACACACGTCATCGACAACAGCGTCCTCAACAGACTTGGAGGATTTCTTAGTGGGGGGCTTCTCCTTTTCTTCGTCTTCAGTTTCCTTCTCGGGCTCCGGGGTATCAAATTGCCAGCGCTCGAACCGTGCTTGGTGTCGTTTAAGAGGAGCTCCTGAGTCATGACCGTCGCTTTTACTGCTTTCGCTGCGCACGAGAGATGATGGAGATGAAACTTGCATCTCTCGCCAAGCAAGCGGCATCGAAGCATTTGGGGACATTTCTGTCAGCGCACTGGCATCGGCTTGAGTCTGTGCAATCACATAAGCGGTCTCACCACCAACGCACTTGTAGGTGTCACCCGGGTTCAGAACCACTTTGCCTCGAGGACCATCGGCGACAGCAAATACTATGATTCCATTGCAGTGCGAGTAAGCGAGGGATGCCAACTCGGAAAAAGTCTTGCCAGCAACGACAGACGCCGGTGGTAGCTCCACCACATAAACCTCATGGCTTGCTCCGAGGAGATATCTGTCAACCCAGGAGCCCTCGCCGTTATCTATCGCCTTCGATCGGTTCGTGCGCTTGGCATCACTTCCGAGACCTTCATCGTTATCATCATCAAAACTCGAAGTCGACGTAAGACTGTACATGAATGTCGAGAAGCCGGGGCAAATGCAGTTTTGTCCAAGCAGGGACAACGCTACCTCTGACAGGCAGAGCACATTATGAACACCCATGTCGCGAACGAGCTGGCAGTGAACGGACCGGTGCAATTGTGCGAAAATGTGCGCCTTTGGGGCTTGGCGTTTAGCTGCGAGTACACGCATTAGCGTGCGATGGTCACTGACAGAGAACTCTTCATCACCCACACGGTCCGTTAACACGAAGATGGCATCGGCATAGTCACAAGCCGCACGCTTCGCGTCATCGATATCAAGGAGTGATCCCTGGATGAACCACACGCGCTTCGCAAAGAACGGGTCCAGAAGCAGCGCCTTAAGCGACGTCGCTGGTGGGTCTTCGCTCAGCACAATAACGTGGACGCCACCAAAACCATGGTCATTATGGAAAATCTCGTGGAAAAAGTGGCTGATACGAGTTGCAGTGAGGTCTCCGCAGAGCACGACGTGGCGGTTGTTGGTCGAAGGCTTGTAGCTGGCTTGCTCGTACGCAGAAACGGAGTTGCTCAGATCCATCACGTTCGAGATCTGGTATGGGATAACCAGAATGAAAATGCAGACGAGCACGCCCACGAACACCTTCGAGAGAGCGTTCTCCGATGGAGGCTTATCGATCGTCACAAATGTCATCACAGAGTTGAAGAACGAGTTGAAGAAGGTCCACTCGCCAAGGTTCTTGACAGAGAGAGTGCCGTCCATCGTCTCTGCGATCTGGATGATTCCAGCAGCGCCAAGCAAAATGCACGCAATTTGCAGGTAGCACAGGAGCGCGAACTGACGCACTGGGGTCAAATACGCATGGCATCGACTCAGCACCGCCCTGCCCGTCAGATAGCACATGGCGAAACGGGCGGGGTAGACAAAGCGCCACCACGACTCGCCATACCAGAAAGTGCTGTCAATAACAATAAGTGAGTGTAAACACTATTGCAACCACGAACTCTTTCAAAAGAAAGGGATCTACTTACTGGTAACGTGTGAAGAAAGAGGCAGGAAGCACAGGCAGAATAACCGCAAGATAGGCTAGCGTCGTCATTGACAGCAGGTACTCTCGACGTCGGTTGGCGGCAAGATACACGCCTCGGAAGGCAAAGTCAACAGTGAACAAAGAGGCGCACAGCACCTCAATCACCCATATCGAGTGCGGCATCTACAAATTGCAAGCAGTAATCATAGTTCCATGAACAAAAATGAAATCAATTTTAAAAATATGAAGGAAAAACAACTCACACTATTGGCAGGGATGTAGGTGTTGGCGATGTACGTGCCTGCGAAGACCACAGACACCAGGGTCATGAAGGCGTCGATAGCAGCGCCCAGGTTGCCATTGTCCAAGTTCCTGTTGTGAATATTACAGAACCAGTCAGAAAATCACAATTAGAGCAGCAACATGAAGGCTGACAATGAGCCACCGACCGACTGATACGCTCAATGTCGCGCGCATTGCCGAAAACGTTGAGAACGTTGGCGTCGGACGCGTTTTTGGCGCTTACGGCGGCAGTCTGAGGAGGGAAATTCACAGTAACAGGAGGTTTAGGGACTGGTGCTATGACTGGGCGTGCTGCAAGGGGCTGGAGACCTCGGCGACGCTGCCGTAGCGCGAGGCGTCGGGTTGGCGCAGGGGCTTATGCTCCATTATTCGGGGAAATCAGAAATAACAAACCTGGGAATGTGTGTAACTGCAGTTAGGTGCGATCCACTCCAGTTGGAGACCTCCAAATGGAGAACAGGGAGGGGGGATAATTACCTATCTGCCCGTCAACGTCCCTGAACTGCGCGATATCCAGCGATCCGTTGCCACTTTCTTTTCACAAACTCAATTATCGACTGGACGTACATCTAAGCTAGGTGGTCACTGTCTTTTGAAATGGCAAAGCGATGCCGTTGGGTTTTCAAGGCCACGCCAACCAACGCGAAAAGGAGAGTGCCTGCCGTTATTGCGCTAAATCCCTGGTACGAGGATGCCAGAACAACCTCGTCAAAGAGGGCCTTGTCTTCGTGGCCGTAAATGCTTGCAAGGTAGGAAACCATTCCATCTTCGTGAATCAGCGACATACCGATCGCCACGGGGCCGCCGATATCGATGTAGCAACCGGAGCAATCTGACGTAGATGGCCATTGGTCTCTTTTGAGTCGCTTGTTCACTTTATTGTGCATCTTCCAAGCCCACATCACTACGGCATGAGGTCCATTGGTGTCGCTGGCTGCCAGCTCCTCGACCAAACTCCCTGGATTCGCTTCCATGAAATGCTGCCGACAATCCTCGCAGCCGAAGAAGAACTTCACATACAGGCGAATTGCAGCCATAGTATCGCTGGGTTTCCAAGATCCCGATGCGTCTGCAACTCTTGTGTCTCGTACTGTCATGCTGTGAAACAGAGTCCAAAGACCGCACGTGTAAGTTTTGCACACGGCCCATTCGGAATCTTCATCGCCCCCGGAATCGAATAAATCGACGGGGAAACTCGTTTCCTTCGCTGCGGACCTCCATGTAGTGATAAGTTCATTCCACCCGGCCAGAGACCAGCTTTGTTTCTGCTTTAGAGCATCGGCAAGCTTCGCAATGGCTAAGCGGTTTCCTTTCACAGGAAATGTAGCTCCTAGCGCATTCACCCACTTCAATGCAGCATCGTACCTCTCGCCCTCTAATACAGGCACTCCCATGAAAAAACTGTTCTCGAGTGATAGCATCATGGCTTTGCCTGCGTCTTGTAGTCGTTTGTACTTCATCTGAACAGAAGTGTCATCGCTTAACGCTCCGCTGGCCTTGGACGATTCCGTGTCTGCGTCTTCGAGCTCATTTCGTCGCAATTTATTTCCTTCAACAATAGTGCTCACGTCCATTCCAGACTCGATGCCGTGCTTTGTCAACACCTCTTCCACCCATTTAACCACCGGCTTCACCTTCTTCCGTCCTTTAACTTCCATATTGATCTTCTCACTCGATCCCAATGGCACATGATGCGCTTTGACAGCAGGATACGCGTGGACCTCCTCGCGAGTGCAGACGCTCTTGTGCAGGTTGCAATCTACCGCTCCCACCTGCACGACCTTCGACTCGGCGTAGAAATCCCCGACTTTCTCCCACTCCGGAGCGAACATTCGGCAGTGAGCACACCAAGACGAGTAGTAGTCGACAATCCAGACCGCGTCCGAGTCGTTCAGCATCGCCTCGTAGGCCTCCACGTCCAGCGAGCGCACCACCAACGACCCATTGAACAGCGGGTTACGGTCATGCGGTGGGGGAATGGCTGTAGCAAGCGGGAACAACGCAATCAGCGCCGCTAGAAGAACGCGCCGCATGATGAAGAGAACCGATGCCCGACCGTTACCTGGTCGGAATTAATCGAATAAAAACTGAAGTTGTGTCGACCACTGGAAAACTGTAGCCATATGTAAGGATCTAAGGTCCCTTCGTCAAACTCGACGTTTGTCTTGGAATTGACGTTGCAGCACGGACAACTTGGCGTCGGACCAGGGTGTGCCGGCATCAGCCTCTGGCTGTGGCAGTTTTGGGATATCAAACTTGACGCGCGCGCCATTGCCAAAGGCCAAAGCGTCCTCCACCACAGCGGCAACCACTGGCGAGAGTCCGTTGTTGGAAGCTTTCGGGGTAGGCAGTCGCGAGTCCGAGCTGCTCGTTCCCAGCGGCGGCTTCTTGGAAAAGCGAAGCGCGGATGCGGGTGATGCCCAGTCTGGCAAAGCAGCGAGGGATCCAGAGTCGCTGGCCATCTGCCACTTCATGCGCAACGACCGGAGCTCTGCAGAGAGCTGCTTGTTCTCCTTGCGCGCGGCAGTACGCGTCCAGTCCAATTTGTTGCGCACATCGATGAACTTCTCATCCATGAGCCGCAATTGATCTTCCAGGATGCGTGCGCCTTGTTCCAGCTCGGCCACTTGTGCGTCCTGAGCAGCGTGCTTGCGAATTGCAGTGGCCAATTTATCCTTCGCATCAACAAGATCCTTGTCTAAACGACGTTGCGCCTCAACTGCGCGTGTCTTAGCTGCTGCTTCGTGCTTTAAATGGACCATGAGCTTCTCCACGTGCTCCGAGAGAGCCGCCACCTTCTCACCCAGCTCCTTGTTTGCCAGCTCACTTTTCGCGCGCAGTTCTTTCTCGACTCGTTCACGACCGATCACCTCGACAACCTTTTCACGCATACTTTGCAGATCGCGAAGCCCAGCTTGAGCAGTATCCAGCTCACTTTCGAGCCGCTCCGTGCGTTCAATCAGCCGTTTGTTACGGCTTCGTTGTACGCGCATTTCCCGTTCCAGTCGTCCAACGCCGCCAAGCCCCAGCACATCTAGAGCCGAGAAGTTCTCCACATTCGGCAAGTGACAAGATGATGGTTCCGCTCCGTCTTGTGTCTCGTCAGTTGCTGGTTCAAGCGATGAAGTAGACGCCGGTGGGCCTCCGGCAAGTTGCCACTCGTGCTCCTGTGCCTTCAGACGTAGGCGAACTAATTCCTCGAGCTTCACATGCTGGTAAAGCGCGTCATCGTCGCTTGTTTCTTGACTGACAAGCGTAGGATCGAGACCAATTCCACGAAGCAGTACGCGCCGGACACTGCCTACTTCTTCTCGAAGCTGTGCTAGCTCAGATTTAGTCTTGTCCAGTAGATTAGCAGCACGGAGATGCTTCTCCCCTTGCTGCACGAGCTGCTCAGACTTGACGAACACCTCTTGTTGCAGGCTCCGAACCCGTGTAGCATAATCGTTGCCGGGTCCTGTGAGCGACAACAGCGCTACTTCATCTTCCAGCGCTTTCACACGCTCTCTGGCCCCATTCAATTTCTCCTGCTTCTCTTGAGTCTGCTGCTCAGCACGTCGCAAAAGTGCAGTCTGGTTAACCTCACGCACGTCTTGGTCAGCAGCAACCGTCTTCAATTGACTCTCCAGACTCGAAATCTGTGCTTGAAGTTCCTCTATCTTGCTTAAGCCATTTCCCAGCTCTTGATGTTTCGCTGCAATTTCGTCTGCATGTGACCTTCGAGCATCTTCATGAGACCTTCGAGTGTCTTCCTGCGTCTGTTGTAGCTGATCATACTGCACCCGAAGTGCGTCGTACTCGGCGCTAAGCTGTGCAAAGCGATCATCACGCTCATCTAGCTGTCGCTGGAGTTCTGCTTCCTGCTGCTCATGGGATACATCCGAGGCACGAAGGCTCTCCAGCTCCGCGAGATCATCTACCATCTGTGCCGTACAACCCTGGACACTTTCTTCGAGCTGAGCTATCTGCTCCTGCAGTTCCCCCTTCTCAGCCGCAAATTGCTCCTCCGCATACCTCCTGGTCTCTTCAATTTGCTCCTCTGCATACCGTTTTGCCTCCTCCAAGGCTGCGTAGCTCTCACGCCATTGACCATTCTCCTCGGTGATAACCTCAATGGATTGAGTCAGTTCCGCCGTCCGCTGTCGCTCCTGTTCTACTGCTGCCTGCATCTGCGCCTTCGCATTGGCGTGTTCCCGATAGAGCTCGTCATTGGTTTGACGAAGCTCGGCAATCTCCTCCTCGGGCGTCTTGGTTGCCATCGACGACCAAACTATTGGCAAACGTCGCTGCAACACACACAAATGACGCAATGTCGCAAACCACGAGAACACCCCAGCCAAAATAGATCGATGGCAAAGAAACTATTTTCTTGTGGCCGCTGCTCTTACCTTTCTAAGCTGCTGAATTGGTTGATACATCATCCAGGGTTTCCAGTCGCGAATCAACATGGATCCACTTGTCGTTCACTTTTGAATCGCCAGCATCATCCAC
Source organism: Phytophthora lateralis (assembly GCA_000500205.2). Lineage (NCBI taxonomy): Eukaryota > Oomycota > Peronosporomycetes > Peronosporales > Peronosporaceae > Phytophthora > Phytophthora lateralis. The sequence goes on from KV725121.1 coordinate 79,049, forward strand.
GGGTTTCAAAACTGCGTTCAATTCTCGGAGAATATCGCATACCTACACATTTGCAAAAGACGTCGTCGTTAATATCTGCTGAAAGCATGCTGTATGCTTACAATTCTGCAAACATACATAACCCAAGTGGGCAAGGAGATCTCTTCCTCCAGCTGTCGGGTTGTTTTCGTCTGGGTGCTCGCATTTTGAGAGCAACTCGCTGGCTTTGGCGTACAAGAGTTCACGGAACTCCATGTAGTTGATTCCAGTGTTGGCGAGCATTACTAGCTGGCACTGGTCTACAAACTCGTGGCCGACCAGGCCAATCTCTTTCAGGTCTTCCAGCTCGTGCTCGACTGCGGCGTACTCACGTTTGAAGAAACCCCACAATTCACGGACGTTGTACCCGTTAAACCAGTTGTGGTTGATCGAGATTGTGTCCTCCAGGTTTTTGACCTGGTGATACCATCCGCTGGGAACGAATATCGCGTCACCCGTTTCTTGGATGACGTGCACTGGGTTTGCTTCGTGGAAATGGGGGTACTTCTCCTTGTCAATATTTTCTACCGTCACGTCGGGTAAGACGAACCGGCCAAAACGGTCCTTCAGCTTTGGCTCCTGCTCCGAAATAAAGCCGCAAAACAGTAAACACCTCTTGCAGAGACATAGCGGGGCATTGTCGCGCTACTTACTTCATCCGGGTGGTAGAATAACCACTCTTTGCGACCGCAAACGTTCACTGACCAGCTGAAGACAAGAAATATTCTGAGTGAGCTGATGAACATACAAATATGTACTCTACGTAGTAGTCACGAGCGCATACCTATACGAGCGGAACACATCCTGATGAAGTGGCGTCCAGCTTCCAGCAGCGCCTACGCTCATGAATACAACACACAACAGTTAGCTTGTGGTCATCGCTTGAATCGTAAGCATTTCTGTAAAACTTGCCAATATACACGAAGCGATAATCGCTTTCGCTCTTTTCCTTGTGGTCCCACCACCTAGCGCACAAAATAGTAATACCGCTCGTTATGCTGGAACCAGGAGACTAAACATCTAACTAAATTCACACCAGTTCAGCCAGTCATCCTTGAAAAACGAGGGTGTTCTGCAATCATCACCGAGTCAGCACAGCCAATCACTCAGCCAAACGCTCACTCCGACGTACTCGTAGATGTTATGACCGAAAACGTGCACAAAATGCCAGTCTTTGAGGTATTTCTTGCCCGCTCTCCCGCTCTCAATCATCTCCAAGTACTCGTCTACACAATATCAACCTCCGTCACAGTCTCTTCCTACTGCAGACTGCAGTAAACTGGGTCCTCACCGAGTCTCATGGTCCATCGTTCCTCTGCACCATACTCCGCCACATCTCCACTCACCACCTTCAAATTGCATCTCGAATTACTCTAATTTCCACCAAAACGACGCTGGTAATTGCATTTCGCACGTACTGGAGCCACTGCCGCTCCGTAGAGCTCCTTCAGATGTGCGAAACGGATCCTCTGCCCATCGCGCCATTGCGCCGTCTGGGGGAACCACCTGTCCGCCACATTGCGCAGAAGCACCGGGCGGTTGAGCGCCAAGTAACGCGCGCAAAAAGCCTCGTAGCTCAGCGTCCGCGCGTCCTCCACGTCCATGGCCTCAATAGAATCAGAACTGTAGCCATCTTGGAATCAGATTGACGAAAAGTTTTCCATTCAGAGCCGGGACACGTACGTCAGCAAACCGCCACGGTAACACCCCAGGCGACAGTCCAGCGGCTCACTTTCCAATCTTCTCTGCAGCAGCCGAGCCCTTCAACTCGCCAGTCGCGAGCGAAACTCCCTACGCTCAATGGCGGCGTCCGCAGTGAACGACTTGTCTCTGTCCGGCAGCGGCGACACGGTCATCGCGCAGTATCTCGCGACCAAAGTGGCTTGGTGGGCCACGTACCCGCGCATCCTGATCGTCACGGCCTCGACGCTTAGCACGTACAACCCGGAGACGTTCCAGTGCACCAACCAGTGGGAAATCGCCGACATCGAGACCGTCGAGGTCTCCGACACACAAAACCAGGTACAACAAACAAGTTTGGCACAAAACGTTGCAGAAATCGACTACTTAACCTTTCGTTGCATTGATTTGTGCAGTTCGTGCTGCGGCTCGAGAAGTCTGGCTTCCGGTCATCCAAGTTGAAGTTTGCGTGCTCTGCTCGCGGCCACTTGCTGTCGCTACTGGCTCGGCTGTGTCGACAGGCTCAGGGGAAAGCGCTCTTGTATCGCCTCGTGAGCGCGCGGCGACTGCACTTCCGCTGCATCGAGCAGTTCGCCAACGCGTCGCACAAGTTGCTTTTTTTGCAAGTGACAGTGTCCAGTGTCGTCTTCCTGGACGAATGCGGTCGTCGAGTGCAAATTTTGCCTTTCTTGTATTTGCAAAAAGTGGCCTTTTCAGCTGCGCACAACGACGGGATGGTGTTGTCCACGGCATTCCACGACCGGTTCTTCCTGTGTGGGGAGAGACACGAATGCCTGAACGAGATCGTAGTGGCGGCGAATGAAGCGGGCGTGAAGCTGTACAAGACGTCGAGTCCCATCACGGCGTTGCAGCTTCGGCTGCAGAATACGCAGGTGCTGGATCGTCCTTCGGTCATTCGGTTCGACGTCAAGAAGGCGAGAAATACGTCGGGGAATGACGACGCACCACCCGGAAGTGAGGGCAGTGAGGGTGTCAAGAAGGTGTTCAAGAAGATTCAGCTGATTCTGCAAGGTGACGCCATTGTGGAGATGCATCGCTCGATGCGCACAGTCATTGCGCGTCCGTACAGCGCGTTGTTGGCGATCGTGCGCCCGGATTGGGACCCGAGGACGCTCGTACTGGAGTTTAAGCAAGAAGATACCTTGGTCCTTGATGTGGACGGCCGAGATCAGCTTGTGACGCTGCTGCTGTTGGTGTGTCGAGAAGCGGGGCAGCACAACGTCGTGTTGATTTCCTCTGGGCTCAATTATTGCCGATTCTATCATCCTCATGCAGCGGACACTGCTGCGAAGGATGCCAACATTGCAGGCGCGTCGATGGAAACCTTTCTGTTGAGAAGAATTACGCAAACGAGCGTTCGCCCAGAAGATGTTAGTGGTGGAAGAGGCCGAGCCAGCAGTGTGTGGTCACCACGCAGACGACGCAGTGGAAGCGTATCGGCACCTAGAGCGTCTCAGGGAATTGATGACACACGTCGGTCTGCTGGGTCTGACTCAAGTGGCCGTGGCGGATGGTTCCAGCGACGCATCAACAAGGACAAGCGCACAGCAGAGCCTCTCTACGAGACTCGCAACTCTATCGACTCGGGTTTGTCCATGAACGAGAGTGTGAGCATCACGATTGCTATGGAGGAGCTCAACGCGAACCTTCCCCTTGACGAACTCACCCGCAGCGGCCCCGGGCAAGTTGAAGTTGTGAATAGAGCCATGGAGCTTGTTTTCGAGCATCTCGTGACACTAGTCGCAGCTCTGCGGCGATACGGGGATACTACAAGCTCGGAGCTTATTACTACGTTGCAGGCACTTGTGCGCTTGTACCACCATCCAGATGCATGCTTCACAGATGACATGGTGCGACTTCTTGCTGGAAGCTTCTTGCGTATGGATTGTTTTACTAACATGATGCTTGGTGCAACAGACCCCCCGAGTATTTGACGCTGTGCATGAGCTGATTCTCCAGCAAGACGTGCTCACTTGCTACTGGTGCCTCAGGCTGCTGCAATGCTTTTTGGGTGTCCGTACGCCGAACACTGCTGCGGACTCTAACGCAGCGGGCGACCAACGAGCCAAGATGATCCAGCATTTTGTACACAACGGGACACTTCAGCACGCCATCGTTGACCTTATTCCAGCCTCCTTTGCCGCATCGACCAGTTCATCATTCACCGTACATTCGTCCACCATCGGAACAGCCTTCTGGATGGCTGATCCGGAGGCTGTGCGGAGCCCACCTTCTAGCCTTTCGTCATCCCAGTCCTCGATTCTGTGCACAAAGGAGGCCCGGGTGCAAAATGAAATCAATGTCGTATTTTACGATACACTGCTCACGCTGCACCACTTGCTGGTGTACCTGCGAAGTACTGCGAAGGTCCAGCGAGCTACGCGCGACAGGCAAAATTACATTGCAGCAAGCAATCGCCAAAATCACCAAAATCAATCGAACTCCTACAGTGACGTACCGGCCGAGAAGCAAACGGAGGCACTTGCTGATAAGCTGCTGGAGAAATACCGCTTCCTGATGGACTCGATCGTGGATGTACGTCTTGTTCGCATGGCTGAAACATCGGTGGCACTCGTAAAATTTGTACTGAACCACTTTGCGACGAAGACTAGCGCTAGTCAACTTCGGCTATCGCCAAGTGATAACCAGCTATCGCATACCTTCGACGGAGACTTTTATGATACTCGAAAGCGGTGGCTGGGTGAACTTGGCTCGTTCCTGGATGATTATCGCGCCGTCGCCGAAAGTAGAGCTGAGACCCAGTCACTACTATTTGGTTCAGAGAGAACAATTGAGCTGCCCTTCAATGCTCTGAGCGGTACAACTGGAAGTGATTACACGAATGCTGCAATGGAGAGGTTGCTAAATCCCGGCAACACCAATCGTATCGGAACGGTGATGTCGAACGGGTCCATGAGACTTGAATACCTTAACCCAAGTGAACCACCGAGTTCAATCCGTGAAGATGAAGCCAACGTGACGCCATTGAAACAGGATCGCTACATGTACAAGAAATCATCAGCGCCCAAGCAAAAGCCATTGGAACCTTGCAAGAAAAAAACTCAGGAGAAAAAAGTCTTCAAGAACCCCTTGGAGCAGTCAACCAAGCATAACGCTGCCGACAGTCTCGCCCCAGGCGGCAGCAACCAAGTGTATCAGCCATCACTCCAACCATCAGTCGAGCGCTTAGTCGGCAGAACAAGTCCTGAATCCACACGTTCAACCCGCAGTGACGTCGGAGCGAATCCTTTCAAAAGTGATGACGAAGATGACCCAGTCAACCCCCTTCTACATAGTGACCACGTATCTGCAGCAGCGCGATCTCCACGAGCCATACGTAAGGCATTCCAGGCGTCAGTTGGGGCGCGTCGAACCGCAAACGAATGTGATGCCTGCATTGGGTGTAACGATGTGTGCACCAATGAGCGATGTTTCTTCTGCGCGGAGAAAGAGTATCAGCTGAAAGTAGCTTTCGCCGGTTCTTCTATTGCTGCTGGGCCCACAGTGCGTCAAGTTTCCTGGCAACACCGCACACCGTCGTCTGTTGAAAGCTCTTTTAACATCGAGCGTGAATACTCTTCGTGCGAGATGCGACGGCACCAAAGCCAGCGTTCATGCTGGATTCGGGTAGATGACAGTGTCTTCGACGTGACGGATTTGCTTGGAGTGCATCCGGGAGGAGCACAAATACTTCTTGAGGCTGCACAGCATGGAGGAGATTGTGGTCCAATTTTGAAGACCCACCCACCAGCGGCACGGGAAATGTTGATGCAGTATCTTCTTGGCCGGTACTACGAGTGCAACAAGTCTTGAGCTTCACCAATATATGATTTCGATCGAGGTCCACTACGTTGTTCGCGTCCACTATGCCAGAAACAATAATACATCATCGTTTTGAGCTTGCAGGCTTGCCTCGTACAGCATCAGTGGGATCATTTGCTTGTCTTGAGCTTATGCAGTGATCGCAGGGTTGTCTTGGCCATGATGGATGTCAGTTGCGAAGCAATCGCTTCGAGGCTCTCCAGGTGTCCAGCACATTGTTGTGGGTACTTGGAGATGAGCGTAAATACGACGGTGGCAAATTTCAGAGAACCTCGAAGCTGCTCGCCTTCAGGGCGTTCCAAGACGGTCTCGCAAGCTCCAACAAACCTATCCACGGCCAATGCTGACAGCACTGGTTTCGTGTTGAGGATATTCTGAAATACCAGTAGAGCCGACTCGTTTGAGAGCAAATGCGGCCTCGAGCTGCTTCCTTCACCGACGGACACTGCGGTGAGGCTTTTCAGGATGAATCCATCGAGTCGATCCGCGGCGACGGTATCGGGGCTACGCAGGATACGTGTTATTGCTTCTGCTTGCGCTGGGCCAAAAGAATCTTCAGTGTCAGCATTGTCATCAACGAGTAACGGTAGCAACAGTGAGTCAACAAGCGCGCTAGTGTAGCTGGATCCGAAACGCAACGCCGTCCGCAGCAGCACACGTGAAATCACTGAGTCTGCCGCACGGATCTTGGGCAGCACGCTAGTTTCGAGGAAGATTGCTGCATACCGGGAGCTCCAATTGGAGTCTACCAGTGCACTGCCAAGCAAAACAGTCAATAACGTCGCTCTTAGCACACAGCACTAGCTACAAAACTTTCATCGAAAGCAAACCTGGTGATCTGGTGAAGTGCTTCATCGCTGGTAGAATTCATACGGAGCAGTTGGCATAGGCATTGAAAACTCCACTCGTTGGCTGCATACGTGGTGTGAACGTCGTTCACAACTTCGGCCAGAATGCTAAACGCTCGCGTAGCAACATCGTCCACTGCTGCTGTAGCGTCGGCACGAGAAAGCTGCGCTAGCTGCTTCGCCAGCGCCGACGCACGATCTTCCATCTACATAGCAACAAAAACAAAGGTAAGTCTCCTCTGGCCAGGACTAGGTACAGCAGCGTAGCAAATTTCAGATGGACGCCTTCCACAAACCTGTTTGGAGAGCGGTGGTCGCTCCAGCGACTTCGCAGTAGCAGGTGCTGCCTTGCCTCTCGAATCCTGCTCAGTGTCATCCATCTCATCCGCTCTCGACCGCTTGCTCAACAATGAAGAAGTCACCTCAATCCTCCTACTACCAGCGACACTAGACGAGAGCGTCTTATGCAGCCCCGTCGCAGCAAATTCGTCGACTTCGTCCGGCGATGGGAACTTCACCCGACTCAGCGTCAGTCGCCGCATCCGACGTCGGAACGCAGCGTCTGCCGTGTCCGCTCCAGTCTCCTCGCTCTCCTTTTGCTCTCCAGCCATCACCATCCTCGCAAGTGACGCACACACGCCATCGTCCTCACGACCTCGTGGCCGCGCAGCCACCCGAAGAAAAGCCCGCGCCAAATCCACAGCGGCATCTTCACTCGGAGACGCGCCACTCGCCAGCGCGCTCCAAATCTCGCGCTGCACTCGCAGCGACAACTGCTCCAAGCGGATGCCAAACACCGCAACGCTCGGCGCTTCTCTGCCGCTGCCAGCGACTTCATCGTCTAGCAGGACGGGGGCGCCGAGCTTCCCCAGGACATCGGGGACTTGTTGACGATGATCTGCTCACAGTAGCACAAGCATCGGGTGAGAACGGCGGCCCACACAGTCGCTACAGCGCTACGCGCCTTCCAAGAACTCGCGTACGCCGGTGGCGCCTTTGGCTTGTGCCGCAAACGCCAGGAACTGCGTCTGGTCCATCCTGGCCACCAATCGACCAATTGTTGATGAAAAGGTTTCTTATTCGGTTAGGTTTATTCCTATTGTTGTCCACCTAATCTAAAAAATGTCCACATATACAACTCACTTCGGTGTCCGACGAAGCCCATCAAAAAGCGACGGGAAGCCTGTGCTGTGCTTGGAGGCGAAGCAGATGTTTGGCCGGATCGACAGCTCGGAAGTGTCGTTCGTTGGGCTTCCGCTACTCGACGTTTGGCCGGATGAGGCTGGCGACGAAGCCGAACATGGAGAGCGTAACGTACCTGAAGCGTTTGTCGTAGTATCCTTCCCTGAAGCGCTGGCTGCTGGTTTGCGATTGATGAGAGGGAGCTCATGTCTGAGCGGACATGCGCCTCCCTTGGGACAGTACCCCTTGGTAAATGGCTCGCACAGCGCTGCCGTCGCGCTCACCTTCACGTGGCGATACCTGCAGTTTTCCCGCGTGCAAGCTCCGCGAAGAAACATTTTGCAGTCCGGAACTTTGTTCTGCAGATTTGATCCGGGAGACATACACATCAACAACAAGTTATGCACAGCACCGAAAGTCAGCAACACAAGCCATCGCAAGCCTCGACGCTGAAGCGCGCAGGGGGCTTCAGCGCGAGCTAGAAAAAGCAAGAGTAAGTCGTTCTCTCCACCTCGTCATGTTGGTGCGACAGCAAGCACTTGGGGTCGTTGCACTCGTTCTTCAAGAATTTCCGACACATCGCCACTCGCCGACTGTCGTGAATGAACCTGCACGCATCCTTGTTCTTGCAGAAACCTATTGTGAAGCATTCGCAGGTCAGACAGCGACTGCAAGCGCCAAGCTGCAGTTAAATACTTGCCGAAGCGGTTGTAAAATGAGCAATACACCGTGCGGACATTTGCCGCCTTTTTTGCCGCATGAAGGCGTTTGCTTCGTGCACGCTGAATCGTGGCTTTTGCTCGAAAAAGCCTAACAACGCACACAAGCAGTTCAATGAGTCAGGTACAACCAACACGAACCTATCGTCGACACTCACGCGGCGCGAGCAGCCCCGCTCTTGGTCACCAAGCTCCTTGAACCTGGTCGGTAGGTAACAGTCGCCTTGCGTCCCTCCGTCGAGCAGCGCTTCAGCACTTTCCCGCCGTTGGCCACGACATACTTGACCCCACCAATATGGACGGAATCTACTCCCAGCACAGTCGTCAGTTGAAAAGCGAAACCCCAACAACAAGAGCCTACAATTGCTACTCACTGCTGTTTGAGTGGGACACTGGCATCGGCACGGCCGCTGGTGAAGCAACAGCTGCCACCGTGGGCTTCTGCACTCCCGCCCGAACGAGGCTGAAGCCGCCGTTGGCTTTCGAGTACTCGCCGTCTTGTAGCCTCAGCACCTGCAGCTGCCTGCTCTTTGTCGCCACCTTCACCTGCTTCAGTCATAACCCAATTATCATCACTCCCGTGTCAACAGCTTAGTGTCTGCCAACCACTCACCGGTCGCTTCCACGTTTTGTGCTTCCCTGCCGCAGCCTCAAGCGGCAACTTCGCCGTCGCCGTTTCTTCCCGTCTCCACACTTTATTAGCACTGGTGTGACTCCGATTTGCGGGCGGTGGGAAGCGAGTCCACGAGCGATTCGCATTCACTGGGGGGCGCGCGTACGCTCTCAACTGCGCGTATCCCGCAGCTATAGGCGCCGCGCCACTACCTCCTTGGCGCTTGGCTTCCAGCAGGTTCTTTATGGCCTGAATCTTGGCGCGCAGCGTTGCCTCTTCCATCTTCTTCACTGATTCTCAACTGCCAACTGTCTGCTTACTTTGACCAAGTTAGTCGGATAAGTACAGTGGTTATGTTTAGTAAGTACGATATGGTTATTGTCGACGTGGCCCCCAGTAGCTACGTTCGCGTCGCCATGGACCGCACGAGCGACTTCGTGGGTATCACGGTGCTGTTCGACACAGGTCGTGCACGGCCGCAGACGCACCGGCCGCTGTCGAGGGACGCGCGTCTGGCGCAGCAGATCTCGGACCACCTGCGGCAGCAGGAGCTATGTCTGCGCGAGCTGCAGGAGCTCGTGGGGAAGAAGAGCATCCTCGGCGACGACCCAAGCGCGCACATCGCAACGCTCACGGACGTGCTGAAGAAGGAGCTGGGTGCCGTGGAGCGCAACATCCAAACGTTCCAGCAGACAGTGAACGCGCAGAGAGGCCGCCACCAGCAGCACCACCAGGCGCACTTCGCCATCGTCTGCTCGTCGCTCAAGTCGCGCTGCGCCAAGAGCGTCAAGGCCTTCCATGTGCGTGTTGATACTGTGCGTTGAGTGGCAGAGGTCGGTACTGATGTGGTGCAATTTGCAGCAAGCGCTGCAACAACACACGGCTGCGATCCGGGAACGCAGCTCCAGACGCAGCAAGTTTTCACACGGAGGAGGCAACCCCATGGTGCATATCAACGCACCGCTCTTCGCACGCACAGGATCGGGTGTCAATGGACACCAGGTACTGCCTACGAACAATGGAGCGGCTGCTGCTCCGTTCCGATCTCCTCAGCCTAGACAATCCGCCGCCGGAAGTGGATTTCAGACTCAGCCTGCACCGACACTGACGAAGCCAGGTACGACGCAGGAGATACCACCGCTTGCATTGCGCGTGCTTGACTCGTGTGTGTTGTGCTTATGGTTGTTGGGGTTGCAGGTGCTGCGCCAGCGCAGAGTTCACCTGCACCAGGGGCGGGGCTTCGTCGCCGTGCCAACCTCGGGGCTAGTCCATTTATGCAGCAGCGCACAACACCACCGGGAAGTGGGGTAGGTATGCAACAGCAGCAGTATCGCCCTCGCGAAGACGCCCAAACAAGGTATAATAATGCGGCGCAGGTGGAGAGCACTATCGTGGAGGTACGTTGTGGTAGCTGCAAGTGTGTCCGAAGGAACCGTTAACTCACAGACGCCTCGCATTTTGCGTTTTCTGCGATGCAGATCACAGGCATGTACACCCGGATGGCGACAATGGTCGCTGAGCAAGGAGAGATCATCTCGCGCATCGATGACGACATGGACATTGCGTACGTGACTGGATAGCGTCTGCATGGCTTGCATCCTCACTGACGCTCGCTCTCTTACTAGGCAAACAAACGTGGAGGCTGCACATGGCGAACTGCTGAAGCTGTTCAACATGGTCCAGGGCAACCGGTCTCTGATCCTCAAGATCTTCCTCGTGCTGATCCTCGTCATCTTCCTCTTCGTCGTCGTCTTCTAGAAATCGGGGCATTTGGAAAGCAATCAATACAATAGAACCCCTCGCACTTCAACTTCAGTACTATTGCGACCACCGAAAATCCTAAGATACGCAGCCAATCATCATGCTCTCTATTTTTATCTCGCTGACACCCCCGTTGAAGTGTGTAGCCATTCTGAAGAAATGGCGCTCAAGCCCAAGAGTCTATCGCTGGACCTGGAGGCGCTGCTTATGACGGAAGATGCGGAGCCGGAGCTGCCCACCGGCAACCTGGACGACCGTGCAGGCTTCTGGGTCACGTACTGTGCCTTCTTCTTCAGCGGGGCGGGCTCCATCGCCATGTGGTCCTGCATTACCCTGTGCCTCACCTTCTTCGACGCCAAGTACCCGGAAGATCGCGTGGGCTTCGTCTTCCCAGTCGTCAACATGTCCACGCTGTTGATTATGAGTCTGTACATGGTCATGGCAGGGCGGCAGCTGTGTCTGGACGCGAGGATGCACGGGTCCCTGGCCAGCTACGCGACCTTCGTGCTGCTGCTGCCGCTGGTCAACGTGGTGGCGCTACCACATGATGTGGGCTATCCGTTGACGCTGCTGGCGCTCATGGGGTCAACGGTCTCGTCGTCCATCATGCAGTCGAGCATGTACGGACTGGGAGGAGTGTTCGGCCCCGTATTTATTCAAGCTATTGAAGGCGGCAAAGGCTTTGGCGCGATTCTGCTGTTCGCAGTGAGACTCGCGCTGAAGTGGTACTTGGAAGGCGACGATAGCGCTGACCTGCTGCAGAATTACTACGCCAAATTGTCCATGGGCGTGTTTTTCGGCGTTGCACTGCTGATTGTGGTGACCACGTGGGTGCTCTATTGGGCGTTGCTACGGACGAGGTTTGCACAGCCACTGCTGGCGGAGTACGCGCTGGTACAACACGAGACGCCACTGACCCCACCGGTGTTGTCGCCATTGTCCAGCCCAATCAGCCCTTTGCGAAGACCGAATGCGTTCTTTAGTCGCGACGGGATGAATGAACGAAGCCCGCTGCTAGCGAACAATTTGAGCGTGCACAATGGAGGAACCCCGAACAATCAGGATGACGATGCGGACGACGAAGAAGACGCGTTTGAGATCGAGGAGGAGCTGGAGGAACATGCAGCTGCCGCCACAGTCGTGAACGTGCTCCACACAGCGCTGAAGCCTTTCTTCTCGCTGTTCTTCTCCTACTTCGTATGCCTGTCCTGCTTCCCCGGCATCATCTCGGTCATTCCATCCGTGACGCTGGGCCTGGGGGACTGGTTCCCGATTGTTCTGGTCGGATGCTACAACCTGGGCGACCTCGTGGGGAAGAACCTGCCCGTGTACGCCATGTACTTCGACGTGTCGACGCTACATCTCCCGTGGCTATTCCAGCTCTCGTTTCTCCCGTTTTTCATAACGGCGCTCGTGCACCCCATTGATGATATTAGCACCATCGTGGCAGTGCTCTTGCTGGGGCTCACCACGGGTTACGTGGCCACGTCGAGCATCATCCTGGCACCCAGTATGTGCTCCGAGTACCAGAAAGAGGTAGCTGGTATGGTAGGCGGTCTCAGCTCCATCATCGGGCTGTGTGCCGGTTCCTATAACGGCTTGGCACTGGAGGCCATCGTTCAGTTCTGGATGGGAGACATTCCGCAGTAGTCGGTCGTTTACAACCAGCCTTCTAGCTAACAGTAGGGAATATAATGAAATTGGCATCATACCCCCCCCCCTCATCGTGCTTGTTACAACTACAGTAGATCCTCATTTCCAACGCTACCAGGGCTTTTGTCGCCGACAAACGCTGAAAATAGGTCAATAGTGAACTCGGTGAAGGTCGTAGTGCATGGCCTAAGAGTTTGTACAAATGGAAGAGCTTCAGCAGCGCCCGCCATCGGCGAGCCCGGCCTCTACGTTGGAAAACTTGGACGTGTCTGCGATTGTACCTGAAAGCGTACTCAGCCTCGAGGAGATCCAGTTATTGAAGCACAAGTTTGCTCTCTGCAACACTGCTGACAACAAGAAGGTGCGAGCTCCGTTGGCACGACTGCCAGCAGCTCGTGCCTGCAAACTCTTTCGAGAGGACTATCCATCGCTCTCGGAGTGGGAGATCCAAGCCGTGTTCAACAAGTACGATGTCGACGGAGATGGCCAGTTGTCGCTCATGGAGTACCTGCAAACTCGCGCCTACTACAGAATGCTCCTTGAAGAAAGCACTCAAATGGAATTGTTGCGCATTTTCTCAATCTTGGACACGGATGCCGACGGTCTCCTTCTAGCACACGACGTGCTGCATCGTATCGAGCAAACTGAGCTGAATGGCGTTGGCATACTCAAGCAAGTCATCACGCAGGCAGCTGAAGCCACGAAAGTAGGCGTGAAAAGCCGTCCGTATTATCATCGGGAGGGGGAGATCACTTTTAGCCATTTCTCGGCGACGATACAAGATGTGAATCGCAAAATGGAGCAGGGAATAGCAACCAAGACGCTTCGCGTGATAGACTTGCAGCGGGAACAGCAGCAGCAACATATCTTACGACTACGAAAGCCCACATCTGGTCCCGATAACAAGGCGGAGGTGCTTCGAATAGAGATTGACGTCCTCACCCGCGAAATTCGACGGATGAAGAAGGAGCTCATTACCGACAACAATAACGCGCTCGGAGAGGCGTGTGAAAGACTCATGGCCACATACGAGAACGAGCAGCACGTCTACGAATGCCTCAACAACTTTATCACGTATTGCAACCTCCGTGATGCGACTCTTTTTCGCTACAATCTGGAGCGGGAAGGGAAAAGAGTCAATATCCTCAACTCGATGCTGCTCGCTCCACCGGACAATATAAAGGTACGATGCTGCAGTTGCTGCAAAGTCCATTACTCGTTTGTTGACTCGAATATGCATCGTTTTGTGCAGCAATCTGCCGAATATCAAAGAATGATGTCGCTCAGCCAGGGATCGTCCAAATCGTCGCACCCGACGCTCAATATGCCGTCGTCGAGGCCAAACACAGCGAAGTCCATCGACGTATCTCCGCCTCTTCATACAGATGTGATGCTGGAAACATTATTGATGAATCCGACGCTTCGAAGGCAATTCGCATACTACGCGATGACAGGCAACGTCACGAATCTAGTTTGGATCACCCGCACCAACTTCACCAAGTTCGTTAAGGATTGCAAACTCGATCTGCTTCCAACGCCTGCCCTCAAGGACGTGGATATCACCAACATATTTGCAGCTGCCACTGGTACGGGGAAGGCAATGGACTTCGCTCAATTGCTGTCGGCCTGCGTTCTGATATTCCAGCGCTCGCATCACTCTTCAGTACGTTTGGATATGAAAGTATCTTCATGCTGCACCATTTTACAGCAGCACACCTAACACTAGAAACGCTACCCACCGTTTCAGAACCCCTTGTCAGACAGCGAAGTGCAGAATCTGATGGGAAATCACGTGATTCCTCGAGCAAAATCAATCCGAGTGCAGCAGCTTGCGCCGGACATATCCCAAAACCACGTCATGAAGCTCCTCAAGGAGCATATATGGCAGCTCAAGCAGATTTTTTCGCACTTTGGAATCCAAAGCCTTACCGAGGTGAGCTAGTGTGCCTGTCAAAAACATTTTTTAGGTCACACTAAACGTCGAACCACGTCCCTCGCAGGTTGACAACAAAGTCCGCCTTGACATGAAGGAGTTTCTCACATTTGCGCGGGCATTCAGTGAGTACTGCACATTTTGGCTCTCTACCAAGTCGAAATTTCACGCTGACTTGCAATCGTTGCTTCCTCCTATAGATATAATTCGTTCTCCGCCCGACCGTGACGGTGAGCCGTACACTGTTCCAGGTGTTCCCGCAAGCGCGAACATCGCTCCAATAAGCCTCGTTGATCTGATTCGCGAATATTACGCTGCCAAGCTCGACATTAGTATCACCAATTCGGAAAGACGGGAGGCGGCAGATCTAAACTTTCACGAGTTTCTTCGGTGTATCCAGCGAATTGCATTAGCCATGCATGTCCGCAACACAAACAAACATAATGCGGCACGAGCGAACGGCGTGACAACCACAGCGTTTGAGGCGACCAAAGACGACAGTTCTCGGTCTCCCGAGAAAGTGTGTACCCCACGTACCCCACGATATCAGCGACGAGGCAATTTGTTGACTACTACGTCTCCGACCAAGAACTGCAAAATCACCAGTACTTCCGTCATCTCACGCCTTCTACAAACATCTAGGACGATCGTGATGTCTCAACTTCCAAATCAAGGGCCACACATAGAGGACAAAGCCTCTACCCGCCTTGATGAAGAGCCAAGAACTGGGGTATCCGTAGTTCCGTTAAATCCAAGTCGACCATCTTGCTTTCTTATAGCCCGTCGACGGCCGATAACGTCAGGTGGACCGCCACGCATCCGAGTCATTCAGCGACCAGCCAAATAGTGCACTACATGTAGAGCAATATCCAGATAGCTGATATTCCCGTAGCATCACTCCCCAGCAAAACCAAAAGCCGCTCTGAGTTTACCGCGTGAGCTTGTTGAAATAAGGTCGTCTGGAAACGCGGCGGTGGCACAGCTAGCGAGAGTCGAGAGGGAGGTTGTACCTGAGCATTGCAGCGCTGCAGGGTCCCACACATTCAAGAATAATAGTAAATTCCCCAGCATTTGTGTCACTTGTAGTGGTGAACGAGGCTTCTCTGATAAAATAACTGTAGAAACCGAAAGCGCAGCATTAGCACAGATGACAAAATCACACAACGACAGTCACCCACGCACCAGATTTGACAAGAGAGTCAAAGAAGACAACGCCTGGGAGAACAGACGCGTCGCAGGAGGTTAAACCCATGTTTCTCCACGCAACTTCGATTGCTCGCTCCGTCTGGCAAGCACAAGACGAATTAAATCAGCTCAACACGCGACCTCCAGTGACGTCGATCGATTGACTGGAGAAGGCATACACGTTACCTGTCCGAGGTCCAAAAGCGTGCGAACTAGAGGGCAAATTTCTCTCAAACGAAAGTACATATCCAGCCCGATTTGCATCAGGGCCGGGTACTTGACACCGTTACGGACCATCAGGTCTGCTAGCTTTAATGAGTCAGCTAACACGTGATAGTGGAGGAATTGGTAAAGCTTGCCGGGCTCCCCCGCGGCTGTAAAGCACTTCGCCAGCGCAACATACCTGTCAACAACCTGTTAGTCATCCGCACAGAGCGTCAATCTGTGACACCATGAACACTCACGTGATATCCTCCACCGGCACCTTGTTCTCGCGTAAATTCTTGATGTATTCGATGATGTAGACGCTCAGATTGCAGGTTTTAACGATCTGAAGCAAGGATGCCTACATTAGTATCATACGAATGTAAAGGTACCAGAGCAGGATACGTACGTTGGCGTCTTGGAGTATCTCGCTCCATACATGACGGTAAAACTCGGCCTGCTGGATAAGAAGGAAACCTCTCGCATTGCGGGCAGGTGGGTTTGCTTTCAAGCGCCCTAAAGAACTTTCAACTGCATGCTGACCTGGATTGGTAGCATGTCCTGGTTGCGCAGCATTTGTTCCCTCCGATAATTCGCTTTCTGCAATGTTCTACAGGACGGAGTTACAACCGGGTGAGTTCTTGACTGTTTCAGGGTTAGCAGGTCCACACTGGACAATAGCAGCACCTTGTTTCGTTGGTCACTGCCATACACAGTCTGAACAGTAACCAGCAGATGCACAATTGAAGACAGAGATGCTTGTTGTTCCACAATATGGCTTCGCACTAGCTTCAAAACCAACAACTTCGCCTTTTCGTGATCTCCTCTCCGCAAAAGGAATGAAAGGATTTCGCGATGATGCTCGCAAGTCTTGCATATTTCGCCAAGATTCACCTGCAGCTTCCGAATTTCAACTTGTTCGCGCCCATTAACCGAAAAGGATCGTTGCACAAGGTTTGGGGCGTGAAAGCGCCATCGAGCAAAGCTTGGAGCAACGATCTCATGCTTGGAAGTCTCCGTTTTCTCCAGACTTGCGGCTGACATCGCACGTTGTAGACGCCGCGTCGATCTCCTTTTTGCGAGATGGGACGCGGGCGATATCTTAAATGACGGAGTAGGAAGCGATGCGTCATCAATGTATGCGTGCACGTCCAGGTCGTCCACACTCAGTGTGCGGCAAAACCCTAGAGTAGGCTGCGGCGAGCCCCACGCTGATTCATTAAACATGTGCTGGTCATTCTCATCACCGATAACCTCCACGACATCAGAATCAAAATTGTCGACCGTGTCTTCTGTCGCTTGGCTTGATTCTGCCTCGGCTGAAGACGCATTTTCAGGAGGAGGATGCCCCGGCGGCCGCGCCGAGATCGGCAAAGGCGCTGAAAATGGGTCGCTGATATTCCCATCACACTTTATATCAAAGAATAGGCTGACGTTGAAATCCAGACTATGACAGACGAGCAGATTGTCCACGACTGAGTACTCCAGCGCCGTTCCAGGCGGAAGCATGAGATTCAGCGAGCGCACACACGTCACCTTCGACCTTCTAACCAGGTACAACAACAACTTTGTCGAGCGCGTATCACTATACACCGCGTACATCTCCCCATACAAGCTCACAAGATGGAGATCTTGCTTGCTCACCGACGTCGAGAAGACCAATTTCGGTAATTTCTCCACATTCGGTCCATGCAGCAAGAACGGCACGATCTCATTCGCCCTGGAGCCAGAGCTCACGGACAGTACTCCATGCGACGCCGCATACCAGAACTCGTGGACATATAACCCCACAGTACGATGCAAAGCGCAGCTTCGACGCTTGGACGACACACGATGGTGCTCCAGCCCCAGTTTTGTGACCAGGAAAAGGTCTTGCGAGCTGCTGGCCTTGACCGAGTGCGTGTTCCAGATGACGCCCCCGTGTAGGATCCTGTTGCCGGCCTTGGACTTGCACAGGACCCAGTAGGAGGCGCGCGACAGGAGATGAACCACCTGCACTTCGATGTCGCTGCGCTGGATCGCGAGAAACTGGTGGTCCACCGACAGCTGAAGAAGCACAATGGGCGTTAAACTACACTGGGGCACGGTGTTCCGGTGGTCGCCACTGGTTTCGGGCTCCGTGAAGTCGTAGAGCGGCGCCGCAGAAGACGAAACGGAGGTCGTCGAGACCTCCACGGGGTCCAACGACGCGTCCAGGGGAAGCTGCTGCAGCTGCAGCGACGGAGAGAGCAGCAGCACACTCTGGTGTGTGGCGTCGTACCAGGCGTGTCGGCTGTCGCCCGCGTAGTCGGTGCCGCCGCGCGCGCTCAGGTACAAGTGTCCGTCGCTCATGCCCAAGAGGTTCAATTTGCGATCCCAATGCATATACGGATGAAAGTGCGCGCACTTGACTCCGTATAATTTAGTCACTAAAGTGATTTTTCGGGATCAGTCTGCTTTCAGTGACCGATTGGTTTTGGCGCGAGATGGCGGTAGTAGAGGATGGCTGGAGCAGCATGCTGACGGACGCGGTGGCCAAGAGCGGGAGGGAGAGCGACCGCAGACTGTACAGTGCGTGCGGCGGTGTCAATTTGGTGCGCTGTAGTGCGGATGATGAGTCGCTAACTGGCTGTGATTTGGGTGGATTTTAGTGTATGGAATCAGCTCGAATCGCTGCCCCAAGTGTCAGGCGAGACTGAAGAACAGCAGCAACGCGTGCGACAGCTGTCACTACACGCACAAGAAGCCGCGTACGTCGGTTGTAGGCACTGACGTTGTTGGTGGGGAGGAATCTAATGGTGATTTTGTGTGCTTTGTTCTAGGTAAATGCATGCGATGCAGTCAGAAGAACGACCCAGTCATGTGGTGCGCGGAGTGTGATGCGTACTTCTGCGCGAAATGCCACAAGAAGCCGCACGTGCTCATGCTGGGGAGCTCAAAGCCCCACCACTGTTTCGTTATTGATGGTGCTAGTGGAAAACATTTTGTAGATGCTGCGTGGTCAGACGAGTTTTCTGCGATGATGCAGGCGACGTATCGACTGCGACTTCATGACAAGATCCTGTCTGATGGAGCGGCGGTGAAGGAGCCAGCATCAGCGCCAACGCCACAACAACCTGCAGCGCCAACTAATGGAGATCCAAAACCGCCAGCGCCTACCGGTACCTTGCCGCTTCCAAGACAATCACTGCAGTTTGCCGAAAGCTCAACAATTTCAACTGGGCCTGGGCCTACGCCTGTCGTGACGACTATGAATGGTACTACTGCAGTTTCATCAGCTTCGGTATCAACTGCACCGCCTACTGGACAGTCATCTTCAGGTACGAGCCCGGACACGCAAGAACAGTCTCGAAAGCGACAATTACCAGGACCAGCTGATACGGGCGACACAGTTCAAAAGTCTATTCGCTCAGTGGAATCTCTACGTTCAGGCGTAGCATCCGCTGCAACACCAAGCGACGGCATGAGTCTCTACGAACGCGTCAAGGCACTACACGATAGCCGAACTAGACCCTCGCAGTCTAAATCGCCCCAAGCTCGATCCCCGAAAATGAATCTGAACCAGCTTCTGTCGCAGCGAAAGGGAGAGCAGGCGAAACAGCAAGGGCAACAACAGGGAGGGCAAGGACAAATCGACCGTACACTGCAGCAACAGCGAGAGAAGCAGCGACAGCAAGAACAAGAGCGAGCTGAGCGGCTGAGAATAGAGCAGAAGAAGCTGGAGGAGGAGCGAGCGAAGCGCTTGCGGACTGAACAGCAGCAGCTGGAGCTCGAACGAGCTGAACGGTTGAGGATGGAGCAGCTGCTACTAGAGGAACAACGGCGGCAAAATGAACGGAGAAGACAAGAAGAGCTTCAACGACAAGAGGAGTTTTGGCGGCAAAAGGAGCTTCGACGGCAAGAGGACCAGCAGCGACAGCAGCGTTTGCTGAATGAACGGATGCGGCATGAACAGATCTTGCGAGAGCAGGAAGAGGAGCGTCGACACCAACAAGAACAAACTCAAGCCCGGATATTGCTGCACGAAAGCAGCCAGTTCATCAGCCAGGCTCAACATGTATTGCGTACCCAACCAGAGTACGATGGTACTTCGATGGCCCCGCCAATCATACCTGCGCCAATGCAGCAGAGCTCCGGCATCCAGTTTACGCGAATTACGTCCCCGATCACCAGCGTTTCTCCTCATGGTCAGCCCTTCCAAGCAGTCTCGAGTGGTTTTGCGGGTGCAGGTAATGAACATGGAGCCCCAGTCTACCAAAGTCAGGCACCTGTAATGGAATCTAGGTTCGAGACCGTACAGGAGCATGAAGGGGATCATCGTATGGTTGTAAGAGACCCCAACGCTCAACGCCAACAGAACGAGCAGCAGCAGACAGAGTTCTCGGACGCTATGGTTCCGCACCGAGGAGCAGGAACCTTTAGCCCTCGCACGAGTGGCGAAGACGATGAATTGCGCGCGATCTGGATGAGCGATTACGACAACGTCAACGCGCTGGTCATGCAACTGGAGTTGGAGATCGCGAAGAGGACCGAGGAAGGACACGCATTTGTGCACAGATCAAACAATATCACGATCCCGGAGCAATTGAAGCTGCAGATCAACAACCTTCGCGCTCAGCGAGAACAAGCTCTGACGAAAAGGCTCCAATCAGTGGTCCGCGTGCTGATCTTCTCGGAGGCGGTACGTACGTTCGCGCAGCCCACGAGCGACGTCCCAGACGTGCTGAAGGTGTCGCACAAGAAGTGCGCGGAGCTCGCCACCGACATCCGACAGTTCGAGCGACAAGCGCAGAAGCTGCGGGAAGGGATTGATGAGGCCGTGTCGAGTGGGAATCCTGCGCAGATGCAGAACGTGGCGCATTTGGGCGCTCTCATCGCGGACTTGGAGCGCAACATCCGCATCTCAAACGCCGAGCGGGACAAGCAGTTCACCTTCATGTTCCAGTTCAGCAACACAATCCGAAACATGGTTCGCACCGAGTGGGCGATATCAGGAAGATCTTCCCAAGACAACCAGCTAAGACGAGGATCCTAACAAATGAAATTCATGACATGGCACTACATCAGCTCGGTCAGTATATCAAATCACATTCGGACCTATGAATACCTGTTCCGAAGAAGACGTCTACTACATGTGAAAACCATGACAGGTCCGATTGGTATTCTCATGAACGCCTACACAACATTTCGAACGATAACTTACAATTCCGTCCTTCTTACCTGGTGTGAAGTAAACTAATGAGTGTTTCTTGTGAAAAGGGTGATGTTGAAAAACATCAGGGGATTGAGACCGAGTAGCTCCTTGCGAAGCTACTCGGCTTTGTGGAGGCGATCAAGCGGGGCTCGAGTCGCACTCACAGAAGGCCAGAGACCATTAACAACGCGGTTGAAACGCGCTTAGTAGTCCTGCGAGGCCGAGGCCTTGCCCTTCTTGCCAGCCGAGGCCGACTTCTTGGGCAGCAGCACCGAGTGGAT
>KV725124.1:1228-64704 GCA_000500205.2 Phytophthora lateralis
CCCCCTTTTTTTTTTATTCCTGGCAAATATAAAGTTAGTAATATAATAAGATGGCGTACTTACCTGAACAATACCTCGCTAACAAAGAGCGCATTGAAGCAGCACAGAAGCGCTACTATCAGCGCACACGTGAAGCTCGTTTGTCGTATCAAAAGGGGTACGACGACTTTTAGCTAAGCGTGAGAACTCATAGTCACTCCGCAATTTAGTCCGGCACTGGGACGGTGATTTGTAGCGAGAATCCACGCTGGTCACTAAGGCCAACGAGTCACTTCACAGGGCACAGAGCTCCCTCCTTCTCAGGCGTCATGGTGGCGACGCTTCCCCCTGACAAAGGGGAACACCACGATCGACCCCCGGAAGGCGATGACAGCGACGGCGAAGATGGGACAGGACCTCTGTCGGCACCCAAGCAGAAGGCCCCCGACTTCTCCAATCCAGTCGCTAACATACGTGGGCCACACCACTCACCATTGACGGGCCAACTGGCAGCGGACATTGCTGAGCCTCCAGTGACTACACCATCGGACGCGCTTGTGCCCAGTGGTGGACCTGCCAGCAATGATGCACCTACCTGGGGTGATAAGGTGAGGTCGCACACACACAATTCGACGCAGATCACGGAGACGGCGGCGCGCAGCTCCCACATATTAGCAGGGGTTTGGAACCCACTGCACGTGAAGCATCTAGTCACCACACTCATGGCCTCCTGGGACGACGCAGGCAGCTACGCAGGTACTCCGGACGAGGCGGCCATGCCTAGGGAGGCACTGGCACCGGTCAAAGCCGCCTGCGATGAAAGTGTCCGAGCCTGGACGCAACGTGAGAATGAGATCATTCTCGCGTATCTGCAGGGTCGGCTAGACCTACCGCATCCTCCAAATTTTCTTAAATAAATCTTCATTGGAGATCATCGAGCACTTATGGAAGACATGCACGAGCCGTATTTCAACGCCACTTTGACGGCGGTCATTCCTGCCACTGTCCGCCTGAACAAGAATGCAGCGCATGCGACTATTTTCAGGGAATTTTTTACGGCCAATACTGACAAAAACACTGGGCATGCCATGGTGCGGGCCTTCCAGCGTGACCTCAAACGGCTCAGTTTTGATGGGATCCAAACACGGATGATTGTGTTCTACTCACACACAATAGCGAGTCAATGGAAAGACAAGGCCTTGCGGCTACAGAGGGCAGTTATGTATCTCCGAGACACGTACAGGCCGAAGGAGGAGGAGGGAACAGGCAGCTACAATGCAGCCCAAATGGAAATGCAGTATGCGGTGAGGGTGTACGGCGGCGATCGTATGGGCTTAACTGCTGTGTCGAGGGCATTCGCCCAATTTGCCAATGCCAAGGTACTGGATGTTGAATACGCCCGCGCCACCCGCACTGAAAATCCATGACAATCGTTACCTTACGATTCGTTTCGCGCAGAGGACTTGTCCGGAGGCCCTAGCGGGGGTATCCAGGATTTTGTTTGACAACCACGAACTCACGCTTCACTACTTTCAGCAACATTTGCGGCGTCCCTGCGGTCGGTGTCTTAGTCAACACCATGGGGTGGCCAAATGCACGCTGTCGTACTCAAAACTCGACAGCATGAGAGAGCGAGCCACGCGAATCTATACTGGGGCGGCGGACCCGGTACAGCCTGTACCTCGCACAGCTTTCCAAGTTTCGTCCTTAGATGATCTCGTGCACCTACTTCGGGCGCAGCAGCCTTCGGAGCAGCCTCGAGCGGAGAACCAACTCCGCAAGGTTCTGCAGCCCCCGCTGACGACCGCCGGACCTTCAGACTCTTCGGTAGCAGCGGACACTCCCATGAGCTCCAGCCCTGCGTTCGTTGACACTGCTGCTGAAACGAGTGAGACTGAGAGTTCTGACGAAGCCGGATATCAGACCAAGATCTCAAAACGCTCCAAGTCTGCCAAGACCAAGGCCCGGAAGATGAAACGTGACGCGGCTTCGATTGCGCAGGCGGTCGTTCCCAAAACAGAGACGGCACCCACTGTGCATGCGGCGGCAGCCTCAACTACATCGTCGGACATTGAGGGAAAACCTGTCCATGGGCCACGTTCTGGTCCAGGGGCATCTTTACCTACCACGAAGGCCGGGCGCGGCAAGGCCGCTGCCACCAAAGTTAAATCATCCAAACGATTTGAGCGCTTCCAAAGAACTGAAGCACTTGGACAATACGGGGCACTTGTGGATTACAGCAGTGGGGGGGGGTTGACGAGATAGCCGATGCGGCAGCGGAGGTCACTCATGACGGGCCCGATCATGCCGACGACGATACAGGCGGGGATGACGCACCGTATGCTTTCCCAGCGGAGGTGGTGACGGCCAGCGCTCAACACGGCTCGGGCATGTGTGCGACGGTGGGACATTCGCCCGAGGCAGAGATCGATCAGTTGGCGATGAACCAGAAGCCTACACCGATGGAGGAGGTGGAGCACCACACTCCGGTGCCCACTGTTACCCCCAAGAAATCCTTACGTCGCAGCAAACCTGCTGCTGCAGGCATCGGATTGCCGGACGGCGCAATACGTGGCATGCAGGCGAGTATGGCAAATTATATGTCCACGGCCGCGGAAAGGGTCGCCACAGCGCCTGACGGGGAGGCGGATCTGGACGAGGAGAAAGTTCCTGTTCCATGTGAGGACAATACAACTTCTGCGTCAATGGCATCACCAGCAGACGTGGAAATTGGGGTAACAAGACCTGGCACAGAGTCTGGGGATGTGGATCTTCCGATTCATGTTGGACAGTGGCTACACAGTTTCGACGGGCATGAAGTTCGAGTGGCGGCCAACCGTCAATGCGCGTTTCTCGCAGTCCTCGCAACTAACATCAACTACCCGGGTGCTGAGATGAAGAACACCGCTGAGGTGGTTAAGGATGCCACGGCGCTGAAGTGGTCTGTGTACACTCTCATGGTGGTCAATTTACGCAAGGACGTCGAATTGAAGTTAGTTGATCCGGTCGCGGAGTATGCTCAGCTCTACCCCGACCACGAGCGATACACCACGACGCGAGGAGCCCTTGCTGCTCTGTATGCCCACTATGATGCTGCGCGCAGGCGGTCAGCAGGCAAACAGGTCCCTGCTTCTTTCTGGGCAGGCCCTCACGAGCTACGTGCAGTGGCACAATACTATCGGGAGTCCATCTTGGTCTCTGATGCAAATGAGGCGTCCGACGCCCATGTGCAACGCCACTCTTACAAACCCCATCGACTGGCGGACGGTTCGAACCATGAGAGCGGCGTCTACGCTCCGCAGCGTGATCGCGATGCTACGGAGTACTTACGACAATGTTGGCGCCTCCACGTTCTCCCCAATTTTGTGGTTCTCAAACATTCGGAGCGTCATTTCTATGGCGTTGGAAATGGCGAACTTTTCCTGCGGTCGGAGATCCAGCATACATGGAGACCATCACAGCTCAGTATGACTGGAAACTGAGCATCAACGTGCTGACGGCCCAAGAACGTGCTGTCGACTTGGGTACCATCAACAGACTAGCGGACACTGACGCCGTTAATTCTTTGCTGGTGAAACGCTGCGAAATGAGGGACCGCCTCGACTTGGTGCATGCGCGGCTTGGCCTTCCTGATCTTGACAAACAGGAGCTGGACCTTGATTGGGAAAGTGTGCTGGAAATTGAAGAAGTTAAAATTCACCAAGAGTACGGCCTGGACAGATACTCTGCCCATTCTCAGTCAGAACAATCGGACTCGGACACAGAGGATGCTTTACCCACGAGGTATGCTAAATCGGCAACCGGGGACGTCGTGATGACCTCATACTTTCGTATCCTGCGTGACGCGGAAGACGCACCTATAGACGAGGTTAATCGCCCGCTGGCAGCGCTCCTTTCTTCTGAAAATCGAGAGGCGTTCATCAAATGGTGCTCCCTGTATAGACGGCGTTTTGACACCCCGCCAGTCAAACTCCGCACTCAGTTTGAGGATATCAGAACATGGCTGATCACGCGGCCTGACGCTCTCCACTATATCTTCGCCTTCCTGCCTTACCTGGAATACTAAGCCAAGCGGTGGCCATTGGATCTCCTCGAAGCCTGGGGAGCTACCGAAGTACATCGAGAGCAGACTGCAGCATTGCGCCGTATTATCCTGGACTCGTCCACCAAGTCGACGGTCAAGGAATTCTGCAGCAGCTGGGTCACAGCAGCGGAGGACACTCAACTTCACTCGGAATCGGCACAGGCGCTAGCACGCGCTCCGGAGAGATGGGCGCGACTCGCCCTCGACCAACACTTGCCGCTCAATATGTGCCGTGCACAACCTCAGTCGCTAACAGAATCGGAATGGTACATACTACAAATATTGCCATATACGACGACTGGGTGGGAGGACACGCTAATGGCAAGGGCACCGCGTGGCGCCCGCTTCACGTGGTAAGCAGAACGCCCTTTTCTACGGTCATTATGTCATAGAGCTGTCAATCATAACGACTGGAGCAGCGCTACGAAGGCGCCGACTGGGCAGGCGTGGGGGGAGAGTCAGGAGGAGCCGCAGGCTCTCTCTGCCTCACCAACACATTACTAAGGGCACCTCGGTGCCCAAAACGGGGACGGAGAACTCGCAATCTCCAACCTCGGCCGTGGCCCAAGAGGGCCACAATGACTCCCGCTGTCCACCGGAACTGCGGGCAGCAGCGCACACATCCTCAGCCTTGGAGCCACAGCAGGAACCATCGGCAAGGTACAGGCGTTGGGCCACCTCAGCGTCACCTACCCCTGGCATCCGGCAACGCGAAATTCGAGACTTTTACCCCAATACGGTCACAGTTGCTGATCACGAAGACAGTGTTCGACGCCTCTTCAGAGATCACCAGCGCCTCCGGTCCAAGAAAAGACGACAAAAAGGAAACAATCAGAAACCGATCGCGTTTCACAGTGACGATCAAACCTTTGGTCTGGTATCTCAAAACGTCAACGGGCTAGGATCTACGGCGGCTGCCACGGCTCACTGGTTCCAGTCTTTTGGGGATCAAGACAGCCATGGCCGCCCTGACATCACAGTGTTGTAGGAAACGCACGTGGAACTGGAGGAACTGGGCCGCTACGCAAAGATGTATGCCTCGAGATGGGGCTTTCGTACGGGTCCTGAGCAACCGGATTATTCATTTTGGTCGCCATCGGTAGAACGGAAAGGGGGAGTTGCTGTGCTGATCGATCCCTATGGGTCATTCAAACAGGCGACGACTTACATTCCCGATCTGTGGTCCGAACATTTCATGGCGGTACGTGGCACGTTGGACGGAACACCTGTGACGGTATGCAATATTTACGCGCCCCACAAATATGGCCCTCGTGAGGCGTTCTTCACACCGCTACAAGACATCCGGTTCGAAACTGGATCTTGTCGTATGGGGGGGGGCTTCAATTGCACTTTAGACGACAAGGCCGACCGCAGTTACCACGACGGCACTGGGGGACATGATTCGCCGGCCCTCAGGGCTTTACTAATGATTTAGGGTCTGCTGGATCCGATAGCAGTAGCACGGCCGACTGACTGGATGCAGATGCGCGACAGGGACACTAAATCGATACGCATACTTATCATTACACGGTGCCGGGGGGAATTGAGGCCTCCTCCCGCCTTGACCGATGGTATGTGTCTGCTAAGACGATGGACTGGGTTGCAGCTTGGAACATGGTGTCCAATGGACCACAACCGGATCACCTTGGTGTCAAGTTGCATATCCGCTCTCCGGACGACCCCATTCGACTGCGATGACTGTCTCGACTCCATCCAGCCCCTTCGTACGCTACCGCGGCCGTTTCAGAGGCCACCACTCGACTACTCAGGGAATGCGCCGAACGGCAGCTCCCTTCCCAGCTACCTGCCACTGCAATAGCTAAGGGGTGGGATGCACTGAAGACTGATGTTGCCAGAACGACGCGAACTTGCATACGGGCGCGGAAACGGGCCCTCAGGCGCTCGTTGACCCAAAAACTTGCGCGTCTTATCCGCCAGCAACTGCGGCTTGGACAGGAGCAGGAGAACATGCCCGCGACCATTGATTCGGTCACAGACGACATGGATGGATTGACTCTTGACGATGTTGCGGGACCCACCAGGGCGGCGAGACTGAAACGATCAATTGCGGATTGTAAGCACACCCGCTCCGCCATACGGCAGCGTCGGATATTTCAAACTGCCACCCACTGGGACGGCAAACCAAGGCTCTGTTTAGGCGTGTTTCCTCGAAGTACAGTGACAACAATATCCACAGGCTCGACCCGGTCCCGAGGGCGCCGACGAGAGGAGTCCACGAGATGGCGGACACGCTCGCTGATTCATGGATACCAATCCTTCAACAACCTGCTGCTTCTAGCGACAACATTCGCCGTGTGGTAGACTGGGATACGGCAACAGCTTCACCCACTGGAGGACAATCCGCCATTGATGACCCCTTCACGGAGGAGGAAGTGCGTAATGCGCTACGGGAATGCAAGACCGGTAAAGCAGCGGGTCCTGACCATCTCGGGAACGGATGGTATCGCGATTACGAGGCTGAACTCGTCCCCATTCTCGTCCGCCTGTTCAATGTGTGGTATGAGGAGGGCATTCTCCCCAACCTTGAGGCCGATATCTTCTGCCTTAAAAAAGGTGGCAGCTCCCGTGACGCGTTAAACTTTCGACCTCTCGCCTTACTCAATACGGACTACAAAATCTTCACTCGTGTGTTGACAACGCGGGTGGGCATCACGCTGCCTGATGCTATACACCCGAATTAACACGGGTTTGTGCCCGGCTGCACAATACACGAGACGCTCGACTTATACAACGCAGAGCAGCGAATGGTGATTGCGGATCCGGAACAACGCGATGCCACCGCACTTTTCCTTGACTTTAAGAAAGCTTATGATTCTCTGGATCGCGATTACATGCTGAAAGTCCTGAAAAGCAAGGGATATCCTCCCAAATTCGTCCGAGCAATTGCTATCATACATGCTGGCACTACAGTGCGATTCCTCACCAATGGCACCAAACCTCGAAGGGTGCTGGTCTTAAGCGGCATTCGAGAAGGCTGTCCTTTGGCCCCGTTACTCTACCTCTTGGCCTTGGACTCCCTCTATCGCAAATTGGACGAATTTATGGGCATCAGGGGCATACTCATAAAATCGGAGGCTGGCCGTTTTGAGCTTCGGGTCACCGGGTATGCGGATGACACTTCTGTTTTTGTACGGCATCCGGAGGACATCCCGCTTTTAATGCGTGACTTACGGTTGTTCGGACAGGCGTCGGGTCTGCAGATCAACACGGCCAAGACGATGGTCATTGCACTACATCCGCAGGGGCCACAACCTCACGTGCAATTGCCGGCTACGCTGCAGTACCAGCCACCCCGCACAGCGTGCAGGTATCTGGGGCTGCAAGTTGGGGGTGCCATAGAGGCGGGGGCATCCTGGGAGGTGGCCACAACTAAACTGACCAGTAAACTACAGCTGGCAAGTCGCAAAACATTAACGGTGGACCAACATAGTATGGTAGCGGCGGCAGTCATCATTCCGAACCTTACCTACATTGCTCGTCGTCCACCGCGGAAGTGAACGCCATGACGGCGAGAGTCAAGAATTATGTATGGTATTGACATTTTACTGACAAAGTCATAGGCGCGCGTGCTTGGGTGGACGCGGATGTCGCCGCATTACCCAGAGCTAAAGGAGGCATCGCCCTCCCGGATGTACGGGCGGAGCTGTACGCAATGGCAGCGGTGGCAGTTTCCAAGTGGGTGGAAATGAGCACTGCGAACACCCACATTGTAGGGGATGTACTATTTCATCGCGATCGACAGGGGTTGGCACCCGCTATATACCTTACCCCGGACTACGCAGAGGCTTCGCCTCACGGCGTTCGCAGAATGGGCACGATGTGGGAGACGGGGCGGATACTCTTGCTTCAAGCGGAAGCTCCAGAACTCAACCTGACCAGCCAAGCCTCAAGGTTGCTGCAGGCCTTATTTGAGCCGAGCTTGGTGGCATGCGCCTGGACGGGGAATCTACTTCAGTGTGACGTAACCCGGCTGCTGGTGTTAGCTCGGACTCGACAGTACCTGCGAGTCGCTCAGACTTGGGGCGAGCAACGGACGGAGTGGTTGCCATATGCGGATGTCCATACACTACAGGTGTATCATCACGAAGGCAGTCGAAAGCCGCTCCTGTCACCACGAGAAGCTGCTTCCTCCCGCAGATGCATGGTTAGGGACGTGGTGACATGGGCCCGCATCGCGGGCATGTCGACTTCACCTTCACTGAGCGCTCCTGCCGGGTGCTCGAAGGGGCAAACGCTGAACCTTTAGCTGTACGGTTGCTTGTCAGCTACCTGGAAATTGTGCTCCGCCTGTCATACCCAGATGAAGTGTATTTCCACGCAGCCCCTCCCGATCATCCGGTCGTCACATCCTTCAGACCAGGACCGGGCACGCAGCTACTCATCGCAGACAGTGTCATGGGAACCCCTATGTCCACTGAGGTCACTGGCCACCTCGGTCTCACTCGCGCCGTTGCGTCATTCATGGAACCGGATGTCACACTGGCCTACATGCACCCGCATCCACGGATGAGCCGCCTTGTCTGTCTTTGGGTGGGGCGTCGCCGCTGGTCGCGACGCCGCAAGACATACAAAAATCGAGTGCTTGCTGCTTCAATATTGAGAGGGGAAGAGAGTTTAACACGCCGTGACAAGCAGTGGGGTGCCATTGGGGGTCAGACTGCCAAAGGGGTCCATAAGCTGGAGTGGAAACGACTCCGTCAAATGGTTGGCTTGGGTCCGTGGGGGAACAGCTCCTGCACAAACTCAAACTGCATGCCCTCTCTGTATTTGATCCGGTTCACCACAAACCTGGCTGTCCGCACGAACAGTGCATCCACATACCGGATGTCACTCTTTTCCATATCTTCTGGGACTGTCCGGCGGCAACGGACCTACGCCGACACTTCCTGCGTCCGTGGCGCGCACTTGGATTGTAGAACTCTACTGTAGAGAAAGATATCGTTGGATTAGAACTCGGTGAAGTACCTCCAGGAGTGTGGAACATTACTGTGGATTGCCGAACGGTCGCAGGTGATCTGCAGGGGTCCTCTCGGCTGTGGTGAAGACACTGGGGGACCGTGCGTGGTGACTAGGTGCAGCTACTTACTTGCACGCTGTTTGGAGATGGCGAGTCAGCCACTTCGACCCACTGAATAATGTAACTGCCGGACATCATCTGGCATGCCTCACCAAGAACCTACGAGCTGGGTACTCTACTATACCTCTGCGCTCAATGCTGGACATGGGAGCGACGGTATGGGTCACTGCGACCATCATTTTGCGTCGGGCGTTATGTGAACGCAGTGCAGTGCTGTCAGCGCACATTTCCACTCCACCGGGGGTGCATTACGTCCTCTTTGCCGGAGGCCGGCGGAAAGGTAGGCCGCGGGTTGCCGGCAGTGGCGCCATAGTGTGCCGCCTTGGTGCCACTCTAAGCGCTTCTACGGCCTGTTGGGTTGGGAGCATGTCGTACCGCAGGGCCAGCATCACTGAATGACAAGCGGGCAGCCTGGGTCTCGCTATGGGGCTCCTGGAATGAGCAAGCAAGCGATACTATCCTCTTCACATCGTCCATGACGATGAACACTTGCCGATGCAACACCGCCGGCGGGTGCCGCCGAAGTCGAAGCCACTACGGACGCTATTCTGGAGGTGTGGCGGCTTGGCCGACCGCATTGACATCCACGGATGGCATCATCACAGCCGTGCTCATAACGTAACGGTGGGCCTGCTGGAGACTCGGGCGATTACCACAGGCACCAGTACCCAACGAACACTGGAAGGGGATGGCCCCAGTCTTTTGGCATGGGAGGATGTGCTTTCGCACATGGGTTCCGACATGGAACACCTAATTAACATCTTGGGGAACACTACACAAGGGGATGCAGTGACCGCCAGTCTCTGAGACCGCCGGTACGGACTGGGCAAGTGTGAGCTTAGACCGGGAGAAGAAAACAGCCAGCGACTGGCACAGAGTACAGTAGCTAGAACGGACATAGGACGTCGTTAGGAGACTAAGTGACATCAATGTACCTCACTCAAAAACAAACAGAGCTCATAGTCGTCCAGTTTGGCAACTGCAAGCTGCGACAAGTTCCTATCTAACCCCATTGCAGAACTCATAGTCGTCCAGTTTGGCAACTGCAAGCTGCGACAAGTTCCTATCTAACCCCATTGCAGAACTCGATCCAGCATAGTTAGCTGCGCTGATTGATTTTTATTCCTTGGGCTACAGCTATGGTAAAACTTAGATTGGCGGCTAAAAGAAGAGAATTAAAAAAAACTGGCGGCTACTGCTTTTATCCATATATAGTTTGAATGTTGGTGGTGGAGCGGTTCTGAAACTATCCCAAGATCCAAAGGACGTCTCCGAGGTTGGTTGCGACAGCTGTTGGTTCTCGGTGCTCGAGCGTTTTTAAAACTACCCTAATATCCAAAAGGGGCTCGAAAGAATGTTCCAGGATTGTTCTCAGTGGTAAATTACGGAAAGTAAAAAAACTGCCGGCGTAATGTTCCAGTGTATACTGTACTCACGTATGCCGAAATGCATTCAACCCTTAGCTACGTCTAAAATCCGGGGTCAGTTTTGATTTGTAATCAGCGACGAACTTCTTGTTGAACCAGTTCTTGTTAGCCACCTTGTGGAAGAAACGTTTCAGCTTTCCTAGTCCGAGCACTCGCTCTTCCTCCTCTGCGTTCGTCTCGGTAGTGTGCTTGCCCCCTTGAGGTAGCGGTGGCCTTTGCTGGCGAGTTCGTGGTGGGGGTCCGTCGCCAGGTTCTTGGTCTGGAAGGAGCTCTCGGCCGTTGCAATGGTGCTCCAGGAGGCAATGCAGGTGACAGCGACCAGCAGCAAGAAGTGAGTCGCACGCATGGCCGATGTGCTTCCGCTATTGAGCTTCTTGGGCTGCTTTGAGTGGTCGAGGGTTGGTTGTGAAATGAGCTCGCCAGCGGATGAATCAACTGCATCGTCCATCACATTGCCCAGGAGCTTGACTATGATGGGAGACTCGAGGACCTCGAGTCTATCTCGAGTCGAGGTATACTACATTATATAATATCATAGAAAATCTATATGGGTCATACATTAGGCTATTAGAAACTATTTTAATAGTTTATGCCCAAGTCTGGCTATTAAAATAGCCAGACTCCAAGGATCTTGGGCTGTGTTGGTGTACAGTCTGACCAGTCTTCGGAAGATGATACTAACGTTATTTAGCGGCAATAACAGAGTCGGAGCTAGGAAAAGCTCGGAAGGCCGCCTGTCAATCCTGTGGCACCTCTCACATGACTTGCTCTCGGAAGACATGTCTTACTCGCCGTTAATTCTGTAGCATTCATTTCTTTACTTGAACTTCAATTATAGTAATAATAATAGTACATATAGTTCAGTGTATCAATACTTACTAAGTATAATAGATGCGAATTTCTAAGCCAATTCAAATTGATACAAAAGTGCTAATCCGTGTTGTTAAAAACGTGAGGCAAACTGACGCCACCTACGGTAATGCCAGGATAGGTCGGCACAGCAGATCTCGAGAATCTGCAAAGGCGAAGCTTCCCACGAGCAGAACCTCAAATCGTGAGCGCTCCCTGAATCCAGCGTCAATTCGTATCGAGGGAGTCCCTCGATGGGAGGGAGTCCTCGATACGAATCGACGCTGGATTGGTCAAAAGCTCCACAGGCCCCCCACTTATTATACAACGTGTGTATGGACTGAGGAAGCAAACATGACCACCTCCAGGACGAGAAGCTCACGGACGTATATACAGCACGAGACCTGGCAGCTTTTATCTAATTATAGGGCTAAGCTACAAGGACATGACCTCTTCAATTCCAATTGCCTGAGAAACAGCCGAGCCCGCTCGCAACGCTTTTGCTGCTCACGCTCGTTCCCGCGAGCTCTGCCCCCCGGGAAGCTTGAGGTATTCTATGAGTCATAGCTACCGTGTACATGAAAATGAAAAACTCAATTAGTTACAGTCTGCTGCATCTTCAATATATGTGAGGTGCCGGACAGTATTGCCGAACCTACCTACACCCTCGACACACCGAACATGTAAGCACATGTACATGTACTATACACCCTCGGCCTCTCTCCACAAATTCAATTAATAAGCCCATCCCGCCGTCGACCAGGTTTTCGTATGCTCGCGCTGCTCACTTTCTGTAGCTGTCAAATTACTAATAAGTTATTACGTGTTATTAGTAATAACACGTAAGTATTTACTCTAATTAATACATACTTGCAGGTACACATGGATACCTGTTCCGTCAGCTCGCGCTTGATGGGACCAACTCACGGGATCCGCCTCATGACCTTTCAGACAGGTCTACCCCCAATTTGGATATGCAGCGCTTCCCAGTGGGGACAGTCTTGCTCTTGCTGCTGTCTCTGCGCCTGGCGTGTCTTCCCCCTGGCATCGATGCAGCCATCACGGGTGCGAGTGTGTCCCCTGCGTCGTTGAATGCAGGCGTCATAAGTGACGTCACGGTTTCGTTCACAGTCTCGGTGGACGTCCAAGTGGGCAACTCGGTGCTGGTAGATTTCCCCACAGGCTTCCAGATTCCCAGTGACACGACTGTAGCAGTGCAGACGGCAGGGAGCTCGACGACGCTCTCAGTTGCATCTGTGTCAACGACGCAGATATCGGTGCTGGTGGGGGGTGCCACGATCTCGGCCGGTGCTACATTCAGTTTTTCAATTGCAAATGTCAGAAACGCGGGAGCTCGGACGACAGGTGATTTTGCAATCGCCACTTACGACGCCAGCAATATCCTTCTGGAAACAGACAATACTGTACCCGGAGTTGCAATATCGTCAACGACGCTGGCTGATGCTGACATGGTTCCTGTGAGCTTGGATGCAGGTGTGGTGGGGAAGGTTACTGTGACGTTCAAGAGTGCCGTAGGACTGCCAGTTGGCAGCTTGGTCAAGATCACGTTCCCCAGTGACTTCCACGTTGCATCCACGGCACTGTCAGATGCCTCCAATATTGACGGCACCGTCACAACGTCCGGCTTCGATGTGATCGTCGAGATCGTCACCTCTGCGGTGGCGGTAGACGCTGTCGTGGCGTTTAAGTTGGACGGCGTCACAAATCCAGGCGCTAGAAAGACGGGTACATTCATCGTGGCGACGATGGACAAGTGGTTGTTTGTGTATGAAGAATCGGATCCGATCGATGGCGTGGTAATAGTGAGTCCGCCGCTGTCGCTCGCCGCTGTGAAGATTGATTGTTTGAACGGAGGCGTGGTAGGAACAGCTACCGTTTCATTCACTAGCGCCGTCGAGTTGCCCGTAGGTAGCTTGGTCAAGGTAACCTTTCCGAGTGACTTCCAGATTGCATCTACAGCACTGTCGGACGTCTCCAACATTGATGGCAGCAGCGCTGTCCAAGTGTCCGGCTCCATCGTAACTATCACAATTGCCACCACTGCAGTGGTGGTAAACGCTGTTGTGTCGTTCAAACTGGACGGTGTGACGAATCCAGGCGCCAAAACGACAGGCACGTTTGCCGTGGAGACGATGGACAGCTCCTTACTATTATTCCAGCAGTCGGGCCTGATCGCTGCAGTAACGATTGAGAGCACGACACTAGCAGACGCTACCGTGATACCAGACAACTTGGAAGCGGGCGTGGTAGGCACCGCAACAGTTAAATTCACTTGCTCTGTAGGTCTGCCCGTAGGCAGCTTGGTGAAGATCACGTTCCCGAGCGACTTCTCGGTGGCAGCAACCACGATCTCAGCCACCTCTAGCATCGACAGCAGCAGCATTATCAACGCATCAGGCTCCGTCGTGACGGTGACGGTCTCCACTGCTGCAGTGGCGATAGGTGCCAGTGTGTCGTTCAAACTGGACGGATTGACGAATCCAGGCGCAGCGACGACAGGTGCATTTGCGGTGGCGACAACAGATAGCTCGTCGAAGGTGTTTGAGCAGGCCACCGCGATAAGTGGGGTGACAATTGACAAGACAACGCTGGTGCCTGCCACCGTGAAATTAGATAGTTTGGACGCAGGAGTCGTGGGCAAGGCAACTATCTCGTTCACTAGTGCTGTCGGACTGCCCGTGGGTAGCTTCGTCAAGGTAGCGTTCCCAGACGACTTCCAGGTTGCCTCCACAGCGCTGTCAGATGCCTCCAATATTGATGGCACCGTCACGATGTCTGGGTCCGAAGTGATCATCACAATCAACAACAACGCCGTCGCGAAAAGCGCCGTGATATCGTTCAAGCTGGACGGCGTGACGAATCCAGGCGCCAAAACGACGGATACACTCATGGTTGCGACAATGGACAGCTTGTCAAACTTGTTTCAGCAGTCAGACTCGATCGCTGCAGCAACAATTAAAAGCACAACGTTAGCCGGCGTTTCCGTTGGAGCGGCTACCACCATTGCAGGCGTGGAGTCAATTTATGACGTCTCCTTTGAGACGAAAGCTGCGATACCTGTGGGTGGATATCTCATTCTGACTGTACCAAGCGATTATATCCTGTCCGGAAGCATTGCGCTGGTAGATCCGGCGTTGTCGACCATGTGGGATGGAACGATTAACGGCCAAGGGATAAAATTTAAGGCCTTGTCATTGTACGCTGCTGGCCAGCACAGTATTCAAGTCACGTTTCTTCAAAACCCAGGTAAGTCTTGTAGCGCGACGGGTGTGCTAACCATAAGAAACATTCTTACCTGTGGTTTTCCTTCGCGTAGGTGCATCAACTACCGGGTCATTCACGCTGTCCACGACCGACGCGAAAGAGTTCCTTATTGAAAGCGCGAATTGCGGAGGTGTACAAATCGTACCGGGCTTAATCACGGACGCGATGCTCACGCCACAGTTAGCCCATCCTGGAATCGTTTCGCGAGTTGATGTGTTTTTCACTGCGTCCGCGGGGCTTGGAGAGGGAAGTCACTTACACATTTATCTTCCTGCAGGTGACTACGATGCGGCGGTGCCGATTTTATCGGTTGTGGTTGCAACTCCGTCTGGGGTTAGTGCTACGGCCTCGTGGAAGAGTTCGGACACAGCAATCCTGGTTTCATTCACAAGTCCAACCACAATTGCGCATGGTGCTGCTGTTGCTTTACAAGTGACGGCTTTGGAAATGCCACAGTCAATTCGCGCTTCATCGACTGCGGGAACGATTGAGAGTTGGAACGCCGAGGGACTGCAGCTGGACAAATCGAGTACGTTGTCGTTGGGCGCTATCACTGCTGTTACGGGGATTCCCTGCACGTGGGCGACGGAGACGCCTAATCCCGGCATCACGTCGAACGTGCTTGTTACTTTCAAAACGAATGGTATGGTCCCAGTGGGTGGCAAACTTGTCTTGACGCTGCCAGCCTCCGACTTTTACGCAGACTCAGTTGGCAATGCGCCCTCTGTCGTGTTCAAGAATCCCGGTACGGTTGTTGTAGCTACGTCTACATGGGACAAAGCTACGAATACTGTCGAGGTTGTGATCTCAGGCGATTCGATTCCAGCTTACAAAACTGGCGTCCAAGTGAAGATTCTGAACCTTGACACGCCAATATCAGTTCGGACAGCGTCGCGATTACCAGCCTCGTTGACTACGTTCGATCCTCTCGACATAGAGATTGACGGGCCCAGTGTGCTTCAGCTGGACGCTATCACAGCAGGATTTATACTAGGCAGTCGCGTTTGGACTGCAGCAAATGCCGTACCAGGAGTTACCAGCGTCCAGACGGTCGATTTTTTCATCACTGGGAGAATGGATCCAGGAGGAAAGTTTGAATTTACTCTCCCAGATTCGCAATGGTCGATGGCAGCGACGACTGTTGCTACATTCATTGCTCCAGCACTTGGTGCCGTCGGGTCGGTGGTGTGGAATGAACCTACACGACTGATGACGGTGACCTTGACCGGAACTACGTCGATTCCAGCATATACTGGTGTGA
The DNA here is from genome assembly GCA_000500205.2 of Phytophthora lateralis. Classification (NCBI taxonomy): domain Eukaryota; phylum Oomycota; class Peronosporomycetes; order Peronosporales; family Peronosporaceae; genus Phytophthora; species Phytophthora lateralis. The sequence goes on from KV725124.1 coordinate 17,212, forward strand.
CGCTGACCATTGAAGACGTCACAAATCCACCCAAAGAGACTGGGATCAACAACGCCAATCTCACGACTAGAGCCGCAGACGATAGTATCATTGATGGACCCGACACGGTCTCAGTAATGACTATTTCGCGAGGAGCATTGGTAGGGGCGAAGACGTGGACTTCTGTCACAACGGCAAGTGCAAGCGTTAAAAGCGATCAACTTCTAAGCTTTACCTTGAGCGGTGCCCTACCAAGTGGCAGCATCATCCTCGTTACTCTTCCCGCAGGTGGGTGGCGAATGGTGGACAGTACTTCGGTCTCAGTATCGTTTTCACAACCCGCAACTGGAGTAACTGTTCAATCGGCAACGTGGTTTGCTTTCACTTACAAGCTGCACCTTGTTACAAGTGGCGACCTGGCTGAAGGTGCATCTGTGGGACTGCTTGTGAACGACATGATCAACCCATTTTCAAGTTCAACCGCAAGTGCGTGCACAGTCACAACGATGCTGGCAGACTTGGGGGTCGTTGATGAATCCAAGGTTATCGTCGTGAACCCGGTAATAAGCGAGCCATTGCCAGCAGAAGGATCCTGGACATCGACCAGATCTACACCAGGCGTCCTGTCTACTCAGACCCTCACGTTTACTACGGGAGGAAAACTGGAGCCAGATGCAAAGTTTTGTATCACGGGCGATGTCTGGGCACTCATGGCTTCAACTTCCGCTTCGATGACACTGGCCGGTAGTGGCCAACCCTTTTTACTAAAATTGACTTTCGATAGCAGAACTCTGTGCATGCAGACTCCTGTGGGGATTGACTATACCACGGACGTCACCATTGTCCTGACTGACATCCTATCACCTCAATCGGTGCGGCTTGATCGGACAGAGCCGTTGCTCATTCACAGCCATCTGGGAGGCGATGTAAACACGGGATCGATTCGGCTTAATGCAGTCACGGAAGGAGCGTTGACGGGCCCGTTAACGTGGAAAACGCTTTTTTTCAGCCCTGGACCTGTTGCAGGCCTCAAGACATCTGCCAATCTTGCTCTGCGGACGACAGGGCAAATCGATGCCGGTGGGTATATCAAGGTCGAGCTTCCACCTGAGTGGGTTATGGCGCCTACGTGCACGGCAACATTTGTTCGACCGTCAGTGCTGGCTCAGGCTTCGTGCAACCAAAACGAGATCAGCGTCCTTTTGCAGGACAGTCTGAACGAGGCCACCGATCTGGATATTTTGTTCGTGGGAGTATACAACCCGCCTACGGTGATGCCTGAAGGGACAGCTTCGTCTTGGACGATTGCCACGGACGGAGGGAGAATTGACGAAAGCAACAGCATTACAACCGGCGCCATTCTGTGCGCTGTGACAGGGATCACAAACGCGGGTGACCATCTCGTGGCAGTTGCTGGAGCTGCCAAAACGTTTGCCTTCGACGGATCTGCTTTAGCACAAGGCGACGTAATCAAGTTCGTAGACGCAAGCACTACTAGCGACGCAAACTGTGGGGCGTCCACTACGGGGCAATCCGACGTTGGCGGCATTGGTGTGAAGTACCTCAGTGCGAGTCAAGACGTCACCCTGAAGTTCACACAGTCGTCACCTGATGGGCAGCCATTCGCCATTTGCTACAAGTTCGGAGAGAACCCATTCAAGTTGTACCCGGCGCTCAGTATCGCTGTCAAAGAGGTCAAGTCCGTCACTGCTGGTGTGGGCTCTTCCAACATAGCAGTGGCAGACTTTGTGAAAACCTGGAGTTTTGGCGGCAACGGGATTGAAGCTGGCGACCAAGTGCGTTGGATTGATCAGGATGTAGTGGAAAGCGCAGCGTACGTCTCGACTCCGCCTGATTGCCTCGATGAGTCGACACTAGCAAAACTATCTGCCCCGAACTCGGGATCTTTGACCGCACCTGAAGACGACTACACGCGCGTTGTGGGAGTGGGCGCTGCGAGTTCGTATGCCTTTTCTGTAGAAGACAGTGGGAAAACCTATTGTCTCTGCTACAAGTTCGGCAACGAGCCGTTCAAGGTCTATCCATTGGTGAAAGTGGAGGTGAACCACCTCCGCTCGATTGAGGCTACATCCACAGGAAGCGACACGGTCGTAGTGGTGAATGCTCCGAAAACTTTCATCTTCTTTGGCGATGGCGTATCTTTGAACGACCGACTGTATTTTGTTGAGAAAGGGAGCGTGTCTTCCTGCGCAGACAGCAACAATAACCCTACGCTACAGCTGACGCACTTGGTCAACGAGCAAGTACAAAGCACGTTATTTATCTCTAGTGACCGCGTTACTGGAGTTAACTTTGAAGCCTCTGCTGCAGGAATGGCGGTGGTACCATGCTACCAGTTTGGAATTGAGCCGTATCAACTGTATCCTGAAATTCGTTTAACGGTGAAAATGATCACGAAGTACACTGGGACCTTGGGATCTCCTAAGCTGGCGGTGGTCGACGTTCCCGAGCCTCTTACATTCCTTGGGTACGGCTTGAGTGGAGGCGACAAAGTGCGATGGATACTACGAGGCGAAGAAGACTGCGAGAGCAGTCTGGCATCGTTAACGCAGCCGACTACACTGGAATTTGTGGATACTGTCATGCTGGACAATAATAATGCGGGGCTTTTCAACTTTGCGAGCACCCAGAGCGACTTCAATCCAGTACTGTGCTACAAATTTGGCGAGGAAAATTTCGTGCTGTATCCCGACATTTCGATAGGTATCGGGACAATTCGAGGCAAGGCAACACTCACAGGGGTCACAGATGTCGCAGTTGTTGGTTCCCGAAAGGTCTTGACCCTATTGGGGACGAACCTTGCGGAGGGTGACCGCGTGGGCTGGACGGCGGTGCTCGACTCAAGTACTCCTTGTTCGAAATTAAGTGTACTCCTTGCAAACCCACTGAATATGGACAACGACTATCTCTCATATCTCACCAGCACAGACACAGTCGGCGTTGCTATGGCGTCGCTTAGCTCTGGTAAGCGCGTGTACCTGTGCTACGGCTTCGGGCAGGAACCGTTCAAGTTGTTTCCTGATTTGTACCTGAATGTGAAAAGCGTAACGAATATGCGAGCGCTTGTTGCAAGTCCCAGTGTTGCCGTTGCTGGCGCTATCAAGACCTTTTTGTTCGACGGAGACGGAGTGGCAACGGGAGACTACGCAAAGTTTGTATCCAGTGACAGCCAAGATTGTTCCGTACCCGGCGTCTCTCTCATGAATATCATGAAGGAGTTTGATGACTTTGACGAGATGGCCATGTATCTGTATGAGATTGGAGATGGCACCACCACGGGGAGCTTCCAAGTGAACTCGGACAAGAGCTCAGCCGGATTGGCTCGCGTTCTTTGCTATCGCTTCGGAGCGGAGCCATTCGCATACTACGAAAACTTCCACATCGACGTGAAGACAATCTGGGGATTGCGTCGAACGGATCAAACGGTAGGCGGGCAGGATAATGTGGTGGTGGTGGACGAGCCGAAGCAAATGACCATCGACGGAATCGGGGTGAGCGTAAAGGATTCCTTAAAGTTTGTCCGTACAGCTGCCGATAGCGGAGATGCGGATTGTGTGGATCTACCGGCTCAAGGTCAAAACGACGGACGGCTCCAAGTGAAGCCTGATCTAACTGTGTGGCTTCCCTTTGATTTTGGCTCGGAGGGAGGCACATGGGCGCTCTGCTACAAGTTCGACGACGAACCCTATCGACTGTATCCTTCTGTAGCCTTGACAGTGAAAGAAATCACTGCACTACTGGACTACACTTTCCAAGATATTGAGAGCTTGGGGGGCGTTGCTACAATTGGGCACCGAAAGGAATGGAAACCTGTGGGGTCGGGCATCCAGCAGGGTGATACTGTTAAGATCGTTACGCAAACCGTGACGGCTAGCATCGATTGCGGGAACGGAGATGCCAACGCTGCTTCCGGGACGTCAGTTATGACTGTCGGGTCCAAGTTAATGTTTTCAGGGATCATTTCGGCGTACCCGGCCTCCACCAGTGACGTGTATCATTTGTGCTACCAGTTTCAGGACGAGCCGTTCACGTACATTCGTGGGTTTACGTTAATCACGTACGGTATCGCCAACTTGGATCGTTCCGTTGTGCTACTGAGTGCAACAACGACAGCTCAACTTATGGGCTTTCGTATCTCTGACACAGACGAGATGGGCTGGACAACGAGCTCCACAAATTGCAGTACAATGCTCGGACGCACTGAAGTGTCCGGGTCGAAAGGAAACATTTTCTTCAAAGACAGCTACACGCTTCTGAATCTATGCTACAGTTTCGATCGTCAGCCATTCGACATCTTCAAAACGGTGACGCTCGCGGTAGTTAAAGCGGAGATTTGGTCGCCACGGACGGTGTCGATCATCGCGGACCAAACGGCAGCGATTGTTGTCTCTGGAACCTTTGGAATTACGCAGGGCACCGACCAGATCGCGTGGGTTCCGTCGGATGTCGTCGAATGCTCCTCCGACGCTGTTGCACTGTACGCGGGGGTCATGCAGACGGCAGTAGCAAGTGTTGCAAAGTCCCAGTCAATCATACCGCGTGCCGGTGGGGCTTCTTTCAACGCGAAATACGTGGCGCCAAGCAGCGCGAGCGACAGCTTTTCAACGTGGAAGTTATGTTACCACTTCGGCACCACGCCCAGCTACCTCATGTTTGGAGACGTACTGTGTACGGTGCTGAACATCGTCCAGGTGCTGCTGATCTCGCAAGACCCAACGAGCTCGGGAGCTGTGCTGAAATTCGAATTTGAGGGTATCGGCATGCAAGATTTCGACTCGGCTAAATGGGTTGATGCTTCGGCGGCATCCACAGATGAACACTGCAGCAGTTTACCTGCGATCGGAGGCAGTAACGTCCGTGACGTTGTGAACTCTCGCGCTACCTTCACGTTCGTAGAGGAAAGTACCGCGATGGCACTGTGTTACCGATTTCTTGGTCATGGGTTCAAATTGTACGCCAATATCCCGATCCAGAGCTCAGTTAAGACTAGTGCAAGTAGCGAACAGAGCGCGACTGGTGCCATCTTGACGAGCTACGACGAGGAAGCCGTCGCGGCGGCCAGCGATCAATTCACTGCCAGCCGAGAGATGGCAACGATATCGTTGACACTCGACAAAGACATTGGCGACATTCCCGCTGGCTCAAACGCTGAAAGGGACTTCAAGGCGTCCTTCGTGGCAACGTTGGCGACGTCGTTGGGTATTGATCCGTCGCGGATCCAGATCATGGGGTTAACGGCTGGTTCAGTCGTAGTGAACTTTCAACTGTTAGCGTCTGAGAACCCTGCTGATCCTTCGGTTAGTGAGGCAGTGCAAGACCTCCACACGCAGCTCACGGACACGAGGAGCAAGCTACTCAGCACCAACACAGTCGTCGTAAAGAACGCAGCGACAGCGCTCAGTGTCACGTTGACAACCCCGCCACTGTCGGCCGCCTCATCCGTGGCAATTCAAGCTCTCGGGTACCAGTCGAACGGACTCTTTTCCTTCGTGAGAAGCGTCTACAGTGTCACCGAGAAATCGTCCAAGCTTTCGATCCCAATCGTCCGACTTCAAGGCACTGCCTCAGTCCTGTCTATCAAGGTGCAAGTTCAAACGACAAGAACCTCGGCGATCTATGGGGACAACTACGCTTTCCCACCGCCAGCAACATTCGACGGCAGTTTAAAGCAGCTGCACTTGACGTTCAAGATCGGCCAAGCGCTGCAAACCATCCAGCTCGATATACTGGACGACAACGTCAAAGGAGTCCATTTCAAGACTCTTTCGCTTGCTCTGATGGATCCCCAGACGTCTGGAGCGGCGCTAGGCTCCACCAAAGAGACTGTCGTTCGCATCTATGACTACGACGAAGGTGTATCCCTGGCAAACTCGAGTTTTACGACCAACTCGGCGGATCTGACCGACCAGCAGCACCTTCAGCACGATTGGCGGGTCGTTGGAAATGGAGCGAGTCCGCTACGCGTCGATGGGAATGGTTTGTTTGCTGTTGACGATGTGCTCGGTGAGGCTGAATACAACCAGAAGTGCGACCTTGCAGCTCCCACTGGAGTTTGCTCGTATTCTTGTGAACTTGGTGGTGGACTCACCTCCTCACTCAGACTTGAGGCGGCCTACAATGTGTTGAATCTTGACGGAGACGACTATGTGGCCAGCATGAATCCGATTAGCGCCTTCCCTTCGGAAGCTTTGACGGTCTCACTGTGGGTGAAGACGACGCAGACGGATCCTGCTGCCTGCCTCTACTCGTACGCTGCGACAGCACCAGCTGTACCATTGGCACTTTGCAATCCTTCCAATCTCCAGCTCTTCATCAACGCGGAGAGCGATGTCAGCGGGTTGTCCACGTTCGTGAACGTTAGCGATAATGCGTGGCACTTTCTTGCAGTCACGTGGGATTCTGCGGATGGTCGAGTGCGTGTTTTCGACAACGGTATGCTGGTGTTCGACGGAGGACCGTATCGAGAAGGCAAGACGCTTCAGCCCGATGGTTTCTTGGTGGTTGGCCACTTGGTGCTTTCCAGTACGTTGAAGGCTCCGTGTACGGCTGGAGTGGAAGTTGCTGCAGCCAGCACTAGTACCAGTTCTCTCCTTACGGAAGTCACGGAAGACGTGAGGTGTAACGTGGTCGCGGGCAGCGGGTTTAAGGGCCAGGTCCAGCACGTTCACGTTTGGTCACGAGTGCTTGCGCGTTCAGAGCTCCTCGGAGAACTTGCGTGGCCGCTTCGGGTTGTCAGCAACGGGTTAGTTCTCGGGTGGAACTTCGCCACGTCGTTCTTGCTGCTGCAGGGGCGAGTAGTGAACGACCTGTCGATGCAGGGCCAAGAGCAGAAGAATCTCGGCGTATTGCACTGCAGCAGCCAGAACCTCTCGTCGTTGCAGTTGGCATCGACTCCAGGGACGAACAGTTCCAGCACTGGTGTCGACAGGTGTCTATTTGGTGGCGTAGTGCCGCGACTCGATGCCACCTTCCCTTGTGGCCCAGTATTCGCCAACGTCTGGCACTTCTCGGCGCCTGCCGCATTCACCGCCAAGTTGAAAGCTGCGTACGGAGGTCGTCTGCAGTTCCGTTTGCTTGCGCCAAGTTTCAACGGATCCCCGCGTCCTCGGCGTGGCCAAGTGGCCATCTTCGGGCAAAGTGATGATGGTGTAGCGACTCAGATGTCCGTCGCGCTGGGCTCCTTCGATCTGCCCTCGGCCTCGCGCTGGACGTACTACTCGGTGGTGTTGCGCGAAGACTTTGGGTGGATCACGGAGCCGGACGGGGTTTCGCTAACTGCTGCAGCGTTCAAAGCTGTGCTTGATGGTGCGACGAGACTCTGGATCCGAGGCGACATATGGGGATACGATTCCACTGGACCCGGCCAAGAGGTTGTGTATCTCAACGACGTTGTGCTGTTCGCGCGGTGACGCTCAAGACCAGGAACTCGACACATTATGAAGCTCTAGAGAAGCACGTTTATTTACTGTTGGGAAGCAGGCAACGGCCCACACAAATCACGCACTACAGGGACGTCCACACACGCCACGGTTGCCGTCTGCTTTGTTGATGGGGTGTTTGTCATTGAAGGTTTTAGTTACGGCGGCGGACCTTGCAACCAGATGTGCTGGTCGTCGGTGCGTCCGTGGGGGTCTCGGTAGTGTCGCTCTCCGAGATCGCGCCCGTAGAGGACGTGGACGCAGCCGTGGTCGTCTCCGTAGATCCGGCGGTCGAGGCGGCGGTGCTCTCATCGACAGCTTCGCTACCTGCGTCACTTCCAGCAGACGTCTCCGTCGAGGGAGCCGCGGTCGTAGCAGTAGGAGCGGCCGTTGTCGTTGCCGGAGCGTCAGTGGTCGTGGTTGCCGGAGCGTCAGTGGTCGTGGTTGCCGGCGCATCGGTGGTCGTGGTTGTGGCCGACTCGCTTGAGCTGCTCGTCGTCGTCGTACTTGAGCTGGAGGCAGTGGAGCCGAGGTCGCTGGGGATACTGTCCTCGACCGACACGCCGTTGAAGGACAGCACGTCCTGCTTGCCGGCCACCATGGCAACTGCACTGCCGTCGTCCGACAGCGTGAGCTGACCAAAGTGGAACTCATAGTCGGTCGGAACGGCGCTGGTGTAGGTCTCCGTCTTGGTGAGCGCGAGTGCTTCGTCGCCCTCGCTGAAGTACAGAGACAACTCGCCCGAAGACACGGCGATGCCAAAGTTGTACCACGTTTTAATCTGGAAGTCGGTGGACCAGCGGGTCTCGGTGCTGCCGCCCGTGTACCACACGAGCTGCACGGGGTCCACGGACGCGTCGATGCGGATCTCGAACAGGTGCGACTCTGGGAAGACGACCTGCCACGAGTACAAGTTCACGTAGGCCTCCTCCTTCATGAGGCTCACGCGGAAGAAGGTGGTGCCCGCCGTGTTGCCCGCCACATCCTGCACAAGCTCCGAGCGGCGGAAGTTGGTCTGGCCGCCGAAAATGGCCTCCGAGTCCACGGCGAGCGTGGCCACGCCCGTGTCGTCGTTGAAGGCGGGCGAGCGGCCGGCCTTGGTGACGGTCGCCCACTGGTCGGGGCTCACGGTCCCGTTCTGGCGGTTGGTCAGGATGTGCGTCAGGTACTCGTCCGTGAGCGTGGCCACCGTCAGGGCCTGGAAGCGGCCATCCCAGGGCAGCGCCTGGTCGTCCGCGGCGCTGACTCCGGACGACAGCAGCGCAGCCAGGAGCGCCACGCCGGACGCGAGGATGGAGTTGATGCGGGCCATTGTTACTGGAGACTGGAGACTGATTGAGGCGCGCTCGGGTAAAAGCTGCAATGGCAAATTGCCATTACCATCGGCAATGACCAGGATCGGCACTGAGACCGGCACAGGGTAAAGTACTTGCACTGCGGTTCCTGATCAACAGCTGGTGGGAGGCGGTATACTGAGATCAAGATGTTTTAGCCGTCATGACTGGAAAAGATGACACCAGCAGGAACTGCGTCGAAGACTCGCAAAATGGGCGCGACGCTGCTGCTGCCACAGGTGAGAAATGGTGGTCCACGCAATACCCGAAATACGTTCTTTCCGTGTGCTTGCTCCGCTTCGCGTCAAAACAAAAAAATAACGCCACCAAGTATGGGTCACCCTGCGCGGCTTTCACCGTGGCTCCGCTTCGCTCCCGCTCACGGGAACCCACACCGCGCGCGCGGGGATCCGAGCCAAGTTTTGAACCTTTTATGCATGTAGAGGGTCACCATTGATATTGGTGTGGACCACCATTGCTCACCTGTGGCAGCAGACACTCCGAAATGGGCGGCACGTGATCAGTTTGTCAACCAGCGACAGCAACTCGCGCGCAAAGCCGACCAGGTCGGTGATGCAATTTGCAATGGCTCGATGCATAATGCATTGCATTCGGCTTCCGTCGTTCGGAGCGAGCCCTTTGGCGATGCCAGTTATAGTGTTCGGCACTCCGTTCAAGTGAGGCGGGTGGCTGCTTGGGCACGCGTACCGTTAGCTGTATTCTACCACGCTTGGGACAGCAATGCAGACTGCATTATTCAGTCGCCACCGAAGTCTTCTCGTGCAGAACTCGAGATCGACATGCCCTCCAGCGACGTGATGTAGCACTTGCTCGCGTTCAGAATGGAAGTATGCATTTGGTTCGTCGAAGGTAAACAACCTGCTGTTTGAGGGGGCAACGAAGTCGTCGCGCTGGCGTGGAAGAACATCCCACTGCCAGCGCTGCCCTTGACGTATCCGAGCAGCGCAGTCATGATGTTGTACGCTGTAGATGCTGTAGATGGCATTACCGTCCACGCCGATGGGTTGTAACGTTGAGGACGCGTTTGATACTGGATGGGGACGTGGGTCAGCGTGTTGGCCAAGTCGCACCAGTGTCCGCAGATGTAAATGCTTTGGGGGTTCAGAGTTAAGCAGTCGCGAGCAAGATTTAAAACGTCGTCGTCTTGATTATTTTCTTAAAGCCTGGGGAAATCTGCTCGCTGGCGTCGTAAAGAAGACATTGGAATGCAGCTTGTCGACTATTCCCATGAGTGTGAGATCTCAACGCGTGCGTGCAGCTTACTGAAGCTTGCATCCACGGTCCTGGAGGCGAATGAGGAATAAGTTAACATCTATTGACATTTCTACAGCGCACTCGCCCTCAGAAATACCTAAGTTATTATTATTATTAATATATGCCTCCATCCAAGCATCAATTCGGCGCTTGGCGGTTGGGTTCATCGTGATAAGTTAGTGCGTGGACAAGTAATAAATTTGTGGGTACAAGTCGAGAGGCTTCGGATTCGCTATCTTCAGCTTTGCCCAAGCAAGTCCGCCAAGTTGGCGGTGCCAACAGAAGTTGACACAAGGGGAACTGCTGCAATGTCTAGCGGGCAAGATGGCATGACGTGAATGGGAACGACATTATACACGGTAAGCGCTCACGTGGTCACCACAACAACGACAAAATGAATTGGCTTGCTGTACAACAGTACATTGGCGCAATCAGCACGCCTCTCTTACTGACGGGCGTTAAAGGTGAACGACCGAGCCTCGCCCGAGGTGCTGGCTGAACTACTGGTAGCAACAACACTGATACCGCTCTCCGAGGGAGCCGGGGTCGGAGCACCAGCGTCGATCGCAGTCGCCTCTGCCGACATGCCGTTGAATGACACCACATCCTGCTTCGCATTCATCTCCGGGGCGGGCCCACCAGTACTCGTCAGCAGGCCAATATGGAAGTCGTCCAGGGTGAGGATTGATCCTTGCACCTCGCTCTTGATGTTGAACGTTAGCTCGTCCTGGCCTGTGCTCGTGTAAAACTCCACCACCGTGTTGGCTCCATCCGCCGACTTCTCCACACCAATGCCGAAGTTGTACCAGGTGCCGGGCACGAATTCGGTCGACCACTTCGCATCAGTTGAGCCATTGTTTCGGAAGTACATCAGGGGCGGGGTTACAGACGCGTCGACTCCGATGTCGAAGAGACCCGAGCTCATGAAGATCAGCTGCCAGTCGTAGGCGTTTAAAAACGCCTCTGCCTTCATTAGGCTGGCGCGGTAGAACGTAGTACCGTCAGCGTTGCCCTCGATGGCCTGGAATAAGTCCGATCGACGTGAATTGGTGTTCGTATTGAAGATGGCGTTGCCGTCCACGCCGATCGCCAGCGCGCCATCATCGTCGTTGTAGCCTTCGGGGCGGCCCTGATACTGCATGGTGATGTAGTCGGCCGGGTTGCCGTTGTTGCCGCCATTGCGCTGGATGAAGATGGGGGTCAAGTACTTGTTGGTCAGCGTATCGACTGTCAAGTTGAACGCGCGGCCGTCCCAAGGCAAGGCGTGGTAGCCTGGGGTGGCAGCAGCCACGAGCGACGGTGACACGAGTGCCGCAAACCCGAGAATGGCGGAGAAAATCTGCATGGTAAGTCTTGCGCGGAAGGAAGCAGATTGCAGAATGGGAGCTGTAGATTAATACATGCACTTCCAAGTACAATGTCCTACGCTCACGTACGCTCCCCTTCGTCATCAGTGATTGGTTTTACATATTTTTAGTACGTGGGGGGCAGATGGAGAGTCGGAATGTGATCAGCACTCGGATCGCTCGTCTCCTTCGGCAATGCTAGGCAGTCTGCGATGTCAACAATAAATACTACTGTAGTACATGACCTCTTCTCTACTGACAGGTACAGTGTATTCAGGTTGCTGTGGCGAGTTTTCTACTACTATTATTATTAGTACAGTATTGGGCTTGAGCTGTCCTGGGTTTCAAGGCTGATACCAAGGAGACATGGGCAACTCGCGAAAAGCTGAAGCTACCAAATAAAGCCATCCACAACTTCCTCTACCCAACGACGAAGCTCGAGACCGTGTGTCGGTGGCCGTCAACCTTCCACTCTACATCTCCAGCGAACAACGCAAGATCAACAAGATCAGCAAGCCTCCGCAATCGCAGAAATGGATAACAAGGCGAACGAACATCAAAAAGCAATCGAACAGAAGACATTTATTTCAACAAGGGCCAGCCTTGTACATCATCCCAGCGAGATCAAGATGAACGGTGCTACATACGCACTTACTTACGGGCGCAGCCGTCCGAGCTCTTGACGATGCCCTGCTTGGTCGCGGTCGAGGGGGTATTCGCCTGGGTGACCGGGGCCTCCGTGGACTCCGTCGAAGAAGAAGACGAAGCGTCCGAGGCGATCGAACCGGAGATAGACACAGAGCCGGTAGAGGAGGAAGTCGCGCCCGTCACCACGTCAGCCTCCACGGACACGCCGTTGTACGAGACGGTGTCCGGCTTGGCGTTCATCTTGGGCTCGCTGCCGTCGTCCGACAAGGTCAGGAGACCGTAGTGGAACTCGTAGGTGGAGGGGAACTCCGTCACCACTTCGTGCGTGGCCTCGAGCGCGAGGTCCTTGTCGCCCTCGCTCGTGTAGAACTCGACTACGGAGCCGCTGCCCGACGAGGCGGCCGTCACACCGATGCCGAAGTTGTACCACGTGCCGGGCACGAACTCGGTCTCCCACTTGGCGTCCCACGTGCCGTTGTTGAGGTAGATGATCTTGGCGGGGCTGGCGGTGGCGTCCACGCGGATCTCGAAGATGTGCGACTCCGGGAAGATCATCTGCCACGCGTACGGGTTGAGGAAGGCCTCCTCCTTCATGACGCTGGTGCGGAAGAAGGTCGTGCCCTTGGTGTTGGCGGCGATGTTCTGCACGAGTTCCGAGCGACGGAAGTTGGTCTGCGTCTTGAAGATGGCCGTGGCGTCCACCGAGACGTCGATCACACCCGTGTCGCCGTTGAAGGCGGGCGAGCGCCCGTCCTTGGTGACGCTCACGTAGTCGGACACCTTGCCGTCTGTGCCGTCGTTGCGCATGGTGAGGATGTGGGTCAGGTACTTGTCCGTCAGCGTGTCGACGGTCAGGTCGTATCCGCGGCCGTCCCAAGGAAGCGGTTCGTCCGCCGCCGCGGCGGAGCCCACGAGGTAGGACGACGCGAGCGCCGCCATGCCGAAAATTGCCGACGAGAGAACCATGGTGTTGTGAACGAGAGCTGGAGGGCGGAGGTGCGTCGCTGCGAGCCGATTGTAAAATGGTCAACCAAGTCGTTCGGGTGGTGGCGCTGCCGGCGCTGGGAAAGGTGGGGGCAGTTCCGAGCCACAGGCTGGCATGTCAACACGCTGCAAAGCCCGGATTTGCCACGCTCAAGCATGGAGTTCATTCGCCAACGCCGCGCTCATGTCATTTCTTTGCCGGCTACCGATCCCCATCTGAGTGCACACGAGTTCGCCAGAGCCAGACCTTCAGCTAATGAAGGCACCGAACTCGGAGGCGCTTGCTCTCGAGTCGGATTTACCGATCGTAAACAAATCGGCGAGGATACCAGGACGAGGCGACGATCGACAGGCTCAGCTCAAGCTCAGCAAGAAAGCCTCGCCTCGCTGCCTCACTTTTGCAGGCGGTAGGATACACTGGTCGGGGATGGCGAGCGCCGCGCTGCAAGCCTTGAGGTGCGTATGGGTCAGTTGGTCAACGTTTCAACTTGCATTGGATGGGGACGGAGAAGCGAGCGCTGCGCCTTCAACTCGTGTAACCCCACGGACGCGTTGATCTCTTTCCACCCTCCGCGTCCGCGACGATCGAATTCCACCACATGCGTTTGCTCAACGAGTGGATCAGTCAAACGCGTTGGTGTCGGTGCTGACCACGTAATGCGATGGCGAAGAAAGCTTTGCAGGCAGAAGGCGTTTGGCAACCACGAATTCGCTTGCCATACATGTACCCGTGACGCCTTTCCAATGATTGGGTCTTCCAGCAATCAGCGATTGCATTCGCTCAACACGTTGTATTATTATAATACATGTACATGTAGGATACTTGCTAAGTTCACGCGCGACTGCACTATGGAGTGCAATTGCGGGCAAGCGTCGCAGATAGCCCCTCAAGCATTTCTCTCTCTTGCTCGGCGGGCCCAGCAGTAATGCTTTTGCTGCGGATGCAGTTCAGTGCCTGTTGAAGTCATGAGGATGCAATTGCCTAGCTACATGTACAGCCAATGGCTGTCAGCCCCACTCGCCGGGCGGGCGAGTCGCCCCTCCTCGGTACGGTAAAGGAGGCAAGGCTTGGACCATGGGAATGGTGCTTCTTCAACGCAACGATGCCGGCATGCAAAGCCGCGACCGCAGCGTCGTAAACTCCATCAATACTAATCATCCTGACGAAGGTCCAACTACGGATTATACAGTCACAACGGTTGTGGTATTATATCTGCGACTCGCCCAGCAAAGACGTGTGTCGTGCTACAAGCGGGAAGGAGTCAATAGTACTACGTCATACTGGTACAGTATTACAGCAGTCGGTCGGATTCCGAGCTTTGAAAATGAGTAGACCGGGGACTATCGGTCTACTCGTTACAAGTTGCTTGTCGTTCGCAGCACTCGCTGGGGGCAGGGGGTCTTGACGGGCTTGCATACTGCAATCGGTGGGCACGGGGCTCGGATACACTGCACTTGCTCGACCTGGCACGTGTAGCCCGAGGAGCAGCGCACAGTGGCGCACGGGGTGAGGCAGTACTGGGAGTTGTCCGCCGAGTTGATCATGCACTTTTCGTCCTTGGGGCATTTCTTGGTGCACACTGGCTCAGGGGGTTCGGTCTCCACGGGCACGCACGTGGGAACGGGGTTGCAGGGCGCAGTGATGCATTGGACTTGTTGCAGCTTGCACGTCTTGCCCTTGACGCACGCGAGGTTGCACGCTGTCGCATCCTGCGCTGCATCAGTCGTGCCCGACGCAAGCGCCATCAGCAACACCGTAAGGGCCACAACAAGGCGCATTTTAACAGTCTTTGACTCTTGGCCGGGGAATCACGTCGCTGGGAGGAGGAAGATTGAGAAGTGATTGTCCCCATGCCGCAGGCTGGAGGCTTGCAGGTGCGCACCCGTTGGTCACGCACGAACAGCATAACGGTCCAGCTCCGACAAGGCACTCGCATATGTACGTCAGCCAGCAGATGCGAGCCTTTACCGTTGCTGTTACCGCCCTGAAAATCGTTAAGTGAGGTCCATGTGGGTCTCAAAAGCTCAACGACTTCAACGTGTATTATTTTCCACCTCGTACCTAGTTGGTTTCCGTTTAGCTGCGCTGCGTGTTGGATGCGTTGGTGCACTCCGCCACGGGTGGGCACGGGGCTCTGATGCACTGTACCTCTTGGAGCTCGCAGGTGGTTCCCTTGGGGCACCGACCCTCAGCGCACACGTCAGCGCAGTACTCACTGCCATCGGCGTCGTAAATCCGGCACTCCTGGAAATCGCCGCACTTCATCGCGCACTCGGAACCGCGGGGTGAGCTCTCGGAGCTGGCAACGCACGTTTGAATTGGAGGACACGGGGCGCGGAAGCAGGCCACCGTTTGAAGGACGCAGGTTTGTCCTGGCTGGCAGGCTAGCGTGCAGTTCGTACCACTGGCGGCGGCAATTGCTGGGAACGCTGCCACAAGTAGCTCGAGCAACGCCACTGCAGTAGCTTGGATCAAATTCATTGTTCTGGAGTCTGTGGACGGTTTGTTTCAGAAAATCGAGGAATGAAGCGAATCGGCCACGCCCTTCCAGAGAAAGTCTTTTCCTGCTACTTTCCACGATCCTCGTGAGCGAGTTCCTCACCTGCTACACCTAGGTACATCCCCGTATCTAATCAATGGCGTGTGGGTGTTGTGGGTGAAGAGTTTATTGTTGTGGATGGTTATCAAAAACTTCGCGTTGCTGGATAGGGACTGACTTTTGTTATTAAAGTCTCGACCGACACCTCAACCTTTTTCAGACGCTTGATCATGGTCTTCATTTCCAGGGGCTTCGCCGGCAATGTCCAGCTACCTGCGCTTTCCGACCGGCCGGTGTTAGCCTTCAGCACTGCGAGTTGTTGCAGCACGAGAAGCACCATTGCGCTCTGTTGCATCAGCTCGTTTGTCAAGCCCTGCAACTTTGCAGCCTGGCGCACGAGCTCTTGCTGCATCTCGTGACATTCTTCACTCCGCCGCTTTTGCACGCGTTCGTGTTTCTTCATCAACTTTTCGCGGATAATCAGCACCTTGAGCACCTTCACGCTCGCATCCAGAACCTCGTCGTACTTTTCTCGGTGGTGGCGCTTCTCGAGCGCCCATTTGGCTTGGTCGTACTCGAACTGCTCGTGGTCGCACGCGACTTGCTGCAAAACGTCCTGCATACGGCTCTCGAGCAATTCTAGTTTCTGTCGGTACATCTGCACAGTCTCACTGTGCACTGTGTTCGTACGAAAAGGCTCTTGTTGGTTGTGCCGTGTTTCACACTCCTCCAGCAGCATATTCAACCGAGTCTCCGTTTCGTGAGTGCGTTGTGTTTGATCTGCCAGCGCTGCCTCGCAACGCAAAGCGTAGAGCTCTGACGATTTCGCTCGAGCCGCTAGATTCAGGACCTGGCGCTGAAGGGTTTCGTCGTGACAACCAGCTTCATCTGTCTCTGTTGCTGCGTTGTAGGTCTCCGGGCGGACGCTTGCTGCCGTAACTACTTTCAATTGAGAACACACGGGTGTCACCTGCCTCTGCAGGGATTCGATCAAGTTCTGTGCGCTCCCAAGCTTCTGTGAAAGGCCGCTGGCGTAGTCTTCATCGATCACTATTTGCACAGCACAAGAAAATCAGTGTGCTGTCATTCTGAGGCCGAAAACAAACTTACTCTGTTGCATGTTGGCCTCATGTTCCAGTCGCTCTAGCTCTGATCTATGCGAGATCTCGCCTGATTTCATTCGCGCGATGCACTCCTCTTCAAACTGTGTAAATCCTTCCACAAGTTCTTGCTTCTCGACGAGATTCTGCTCTCGCCACGAGACCAGTGCGTCGTCCCATTGAACAACAAGTTCATCGACCTTGCCCGGCACCAGCTGAAGCATGGATGCATTATTATCCCTCTCCAGAGACTCCCCTGTAGCCGCTTCCGCCGTGCGTACCAGCAACTCCGCAGCTTCTGGTGACACAAAGTCCGCGATAATGTCCGTGATATCGTGGATCGTTCGGACGAGCGTCTCTCGAACCGCCCGATTCTCGCGCGCCTGCCTCTCCACATCTCGTTGCATCCAGTCCAACGCTTTGCGCATTTCCTTCTCCACCGAGTCCATAGCCAACTGATCATCGCCCACGACCTCACCAACTCCCACGTCATCCCCCATCCTCGCTACAGCCACAAACGCAACGTCAATCCCCACCCCCTCCCTCAAATCGTTCGTATTTCCGTACGTGACTGTGACCCCGATGCGAGCAACGTCCCATTGGACACCACATCCTCTTCTGAGCTCTGCTGCTCCCAGTCGATCGTTTCCTCGTCTTTATCGCTGATGGCCTCGACCTCCCCACGTTCTGGTGTCAGCAGGACTGATGGCGCCAGGCGCCACGCTTTCCCTCCACAAAACGCAACATCGCCACCCGACTTCCGCCTGTTCCTAGCGCTGCGAATGGCAGTCTGGAGCTGCTCGGCAGCCTGCTGCAGGCGCTGGGAGACTACGGGGTCAGCTCGCATCGTTTGGCAAATAAGCTCAATACTGCCCCCGAAGGGACGCGAACGTTTCTGATTGGCTGTTACGTTGAAGCATGAAACCCTTGTAAACACGATACTTTCTCTCAAAGCCGATACGCTGGCTTCTTGTTCCTATTGGCCCATTTTAGGTACCGGCAGCATGTCGTCGGACCTGCTCGAGCGCGTGGAGAAATGGGCCGCCGATACGCCCACCAAGGTCCGTTCTCGCTCTGCTGTAGCTATCCAAGTAGCCAAGACACGCAGTCATCTGTGTGCGAAATTGCGAGGCCCAACGCTTGCTCGGAGCCGCAGAAATCGCGTTTAAAGAGGATGGAATTTGCTGAGTTGGTGGTACTTGTATTTTCTCGTTGTTTATTATTGTAGACGATACTGTCGTTCGCAGATGACAAGGGAGTCGTGACATCCTCGCTCACCTGCGTGGTATGCAGCTCTTCTCGCGCTCGGGGCTTCCCTACAAGCCGAGTAACGACCGCGATAACCATCTTCTAACTGATATATTGCACTTTGGACACTTTCAGGAGCTCAACAAGCGCGTGCAAAACGTCGCGGGGATTCTTATCGCCTCATCGCAGCAGCACAACAAAGGGTTCGCCCTGGAAGCTGCTGCTTTGGTCGAAACTGAACAGGATTTGACCATTTTTGGCTGTTTTTGACTCTTTAGACTCGGGTTGAAGAAGGGAGACCGCGTGCTGCTCGTGTACCCGCCAGGATTGGACTTCATCGTGTCCTTCCTGGCCTGCTTAAGAGCGGGGGTGGTTGCGGTGCCTGTGTACCCGCCAGACCCGCGCAAGATGAAGAAGGACGTCAGCATGTTCGTGTCGGTGGTGCAGAACTGCCAGGCCAAGACGGCGCTGACGTGCGCGATGTACTACAACGTCAAGAAGATATCGGCTATCAAGGACAAGCTCACGTTCTCGGGCGCGGCGCAGTGGCCGGAGCATTTGTCCTGGGTCGTTACGGACGATTTGTTGGATGCCAAGGGGGTCGACTGGCTTACTCAGTCGCCTTCGGCTGACAGCACGGCGTTTTTGCAGTACACTTCAGGGTCTACGTCGGCACCGAAAGGAGTGGTGCTCTCACATGGCAACCTGAACCACAACCTGCGCACTATTAGCTCTGCACTTCATGCCGGACGAGACACGGTTGTGGTGTCGTGGCTGCCACAGTACCACGACATGGGGCTCATCGGCGCCTACCTTGGCACCATCTTTAATGGAGGAACAGGCGTGTACCTGTCGCCCTTCAGCTTCATCCGCGATCCGTGCCTCTGGCTGCGCCTCGTGTCTAAGCATCGTGCTACGCACCTGCAGGCACCCAACTTTGCCTACTCGCTGCTTGCGAGGAAGTCGGACCGACTTACGGTTGGGTTGACTAGTGGAGAGCACGTTGATCTCTCTAGCGTGCGGCATATGATCAATGGTGCTGAGCCCATTCAGGGCGAGGCCATTGACAACTTCGATCGTGCGTTCTCGCCCTTCGGACTACCTGATGGAGTCGTGAAGCCCACGTACGGTCTTGCAGAGCACACTGTGTACGTCTGTGGCGGCGGCCAGCAACGACTGTGGGTGGATAAGCGAGCTTTGGAACGCGATCATATCTTCCGCGTAGTTGAGAAGGCAAGCGCAGCAGGACTGGTGAAGGAAATGATCGGCTGTGGTGTGCCATCTCACAAAGATTACGGCATTGATGTTCGCATAGTTGACGCCGAGACAGGAGCGGAGAAGGCTGAAGGTGAGACCGGTGAGGTCTGGATTTCTAGCTCTTCCAAGGCGCAGGGCTATTACGGCGACGAGATGCGCGAGTTTTCGACTGAGGCTTTCCAGGCTAAGGTGGTGGGTGATACCGAAGGGAAGACCTACCTGAAGACGGGCGATTTGGGCGTGATATACAACCAAGAGCTCTTTATTTGCGGCCGCATCAAGGACCTGGTTATCATTCGTGGGCGCAACCATTACCCGCAGGACCTGGAAGCGACTGCCGAGACTCACGAAGAACTACGGCCAGGGTGTTGTGCGGCGTTCTCGTACGGTGGCGACGACGGAGACGAGAGGCTGGCGATCGTGGCGGAGCTGCGTGACGCTGCGATGACGAGTAAAGCGAGTCTTTGTGGGAAGATCCGCAGTGCAATCGCTCGTGAACACGGTGTCAAGGTAACTCTCGTGGTGTTGCTGGCCCCACGCTCGATCCCAAAGACGACAAGCGGCAAGATCTCGCGATCGCGATGCAGAAAAGCTCTCGAAGACAAGAAGTTGGAGGAGCTCTACCGCAACGAGGATATGATCGCCGATATCCCTATGGAAGACGATAGGGGCGACGAAGCTGTGGCAGGCGAGACGATGGACAGAACAGTCAATGGTCCTCGGGTTGCTCCCACGGACAGAGGCGACGCAAAGTCCAATTTGCCGTCGGTCATCACTGGCGTTCCACCTGAGCAGGTGCACGCGTTCTTGGTCAACGAACTCGCGCATACTCTCGGTGTCGAGCCTGCGCAAGTCAACATCAACGCACCTCTGCAGGAGCTGGGTCTGGACTCGATGGCGTTGACGCAGCTGCAAGGCGTGATTGCGCAGAAGTACCAGGTGCATGTCCAGGAGGAACTGCTGTACGGCGAGACGACCACACTGGCGAGTTTGCACGCTGGGCTGTGCGGCGGCGCACCCGCTAGCGGAACAGGATCCAGCTCTGCCGGTGCTCCGAAGCAAAAACTCTTCTGCGGCTGCATTGCGTGCTAGGAATGACGACGACAAGGTATCCCACCCGAAAACTACGACTACATCTACACTTGATAATATGACGCTATGTCAGACTGCAACACGTATATCGTTCACTAGAAAACAAACGCTAAGAAGATGGGTTTATTACAATGACGCAAAGAACTGAGCTACAGAAGTCACGCAACCGACTAGGGATGAATGCGTTCGTGACGCTTACACTCAGTCGACGAACTCGAAAGAGGTCGAGGACGGCGGCAATGCGAGTGTACCCTTCTCCTCCACGCTCTCCGGCGGCTGCATCTGGTCGATGTAACGCTGCTGCTGCGCGGGGTGTACCTGGCCACCGTACACTTGCTGCTGCTCCATGATCTTCTTGCCCTCAATAAACATCGAGCGCAGTAGCGCCTGCTGTGCCGCAATCTGCTCTTCCATCTTCGTGAACGACGTCGGCAACGGCGTGATGTTTTGTACGTCTTCGGCCTCCTCCAGCAACACCACAGCATCAGCAGCAACAGGGTCGCGCTCGGCCTTGCGAGTCTTGATGTCTGACACGGAGCTGCTGCCACGGTCGCTCTGCGAGCTGATGCTTGTAGAGCCCCCCGAGGCATCCGAGTTGTGCCGTCGTCGGTCGCTAGATCCTTGCCGTCCATTACGAACCGCGCCGACGCCAATATCGAGGTTTCTGCTGCTACCAGCGGACGTGAGGGTAGCAAGTGACTGCTCCTTGATACCATCCGTAGGCTTCTCCCGGTTGATTGCCGAGAGGACCTTCGTGGACCAACCGGCGTACGAAATGCCCGACTTATCTCCACTTGAACCGGTGGTTCCCCCTAGTGAACTCGTTGACGAAGATGAAGACGCGAACGAGTGATTCTGCTGCAGGGTTGGCTCTCGGTCAGCGGAGTGGTCTGAAATGGAGCCGCGGGCCGGCGGCACTTGGCTGTAGTACACCTCACTAGCTCGAGAGGCGTAAGATGACGGCACATTTTCAAACGCCTCATCCGCAACGAGGTCAATCCCCGCGCTTCTAGATGCAAGCGCGCTACGGCGCTCCTGGCGGGCCTTATTAATGCACTTGAGGCAGAATTTCTCCAGGCTTACAATGAAGCTGTTGCCCGTCTCCGGCAGCATTCCAGACGGCAACTTGCTGGCCTGGATACCAAGCTCGATGGTACAGGCACTGCACATGATCTCCGCACAGACGCGGCAGTGGTGACGAGACCGCAGCAGGTTGAAGCTCTTGAAGCACACTGAGCACGCTGGACGCTCATTATTGGGCACCCAGGCCTTGTCTGTAATCATCCGGCCGCGCACGAGGAACTTGGCGTCGGCCGCCGAGGCGTGGTAGATGACCACCGTGTGCAAAGTAGACAGGACGCGGTTCGCTAACCAGCTCGGAGTGTTGCGGTTGGCATCGAACCGGTCTTCGGAAATCACCGACACGTCCACTTTACCGCTGGATGGGCCCATGCTGCGGAAAAGCCAGACCCAGGCGCCTGTCGTCCGCGAGAAGCCAAAGTTGCGCTCGCTGCCGTCGCAGTCGGCCATACTGATACTCTGCTGGACTTTGACCAGCACCTTCTGTCCCTTAGCGTCCTCCATCGTCTTGGACCACTCAATCACGAGCGTGTCGCGGCAGCTAAAGACCGAATCCATCGAGCTCTGATACGCGAGCCATTTGACGCCCATAAACTGGAACGGGTCGTCCGCCGTCGCCTTCTCGTGTACCTGCAGCACAGCCGAGTCTAGGAAGCTGTCCTGGTAGCAGTGGGCCATGTAGGCGCGCTGGTCGTCCGTGGACGTGCAGTGGACGGCGTACTCGAGCTCCTCCAGCGACGTGTCGAGCTTGGCGCGCAACATGGCCTTCCTCTGTAAGTTGCTCGCGTCCGCGGCATCCTTCAGGCGGTAAATGACACAGTTCTTCTTCTCTACATGGGGTTTCCAGCTCTGGTTGCGGTACTGCGGACTCAGGCTCGGGTTGTCCAGCCACGTGGCCGACGAGTTAACGTGTTGCTCTGCGATTCCCTGCAGCTTGAGCTTGAGCGCCTCAAACTGCTCGGCCGACACGTTGGACGACGGCAGATGTTCCTTGTCCAGTGGGAAGCGGAAGCTGTCGCCCGAGTCCTTGACGCGGATGACACGCCCCGTGCGCATCCAACTGGCGCCGCCGCGCGGCTGCTCCTCGTCCTGCGCGGCCTTGAAGCCGATGCCCACCCCCATGGGCACGGCCAGGCCCGATTGGCTGCTAGCAGAGCTGTGGCTCCCCATACTGCCTGACGTGCCAGCGTAGGGTGCGCCCAGCGACGTGGTGATGGTCGAGTGCTGCGCCGCGAGCGGCTGTAGCCCTCCGGGAGGCTGGAAAGCCGCAAACGTCGTGGTAGAATTCCGCTGGCCGCGCTGCAGCGACGAGGGGGAGCCATTGCTGGACACGGACGACGCGTACGGCTCGCCCAGGCCGACGCTTGAGAGCACAGGGCCGCCGCCCAGCCGCGCGGTTGTCGGGCGCTTGGACGCCTTGGCGCCCGGCACTTGGAAGACGGTGAAGCCCACGCCGTTGCTCATGTGTGCAGGAGGCTCTGTATGGGGAGTGACTGGGTGATGCAGGCGGCCGGTTCCTCTCTGCGCCGAGGGCGAGATCTGTGCTTAAGGAAGCGGTAGAGGGAGCCAGCGGCGAGTAACCCGATTGGTGCAAAAGTGGCCAATGGACGATCGCGAGTGGTCAGAACCATCCCACGCTCCAACCGCGCGACGCAACCTCTGAGATCGTTTGCGCTCCATGGGAAAGTACGTAAGAGTCGGAAATAAGAAGATTACAAAATTTCAAGAAACCATATCCTAACTTCCTCGCTACACCTACTGTGACCGCTTTCAGCAGGAGCGTGTGGCGACAGCGGATTTACCTCGGCTATGCACACATCGCCATCAGTGCAGAGAAGTGACTTTTGTTGCAAACCATGCACTGTCCGACAAGCCCAAGGATAAGGACGGAGGCCTCCCCGCCTATCGGCCATCGCAGCTGCAGCGTCGCCGCCTTCGGTCTGACCCGCGCGCGCCGCAGCCTCGAGGCGACAAGGCATCCGTCGACCGCGACGCCGCTGCCGGTCGAGCGAAGCCACCTCGGGGCCAAACGGCCGTAAAGGTGCGAGCCTGGGGCGGTCCTATGACGACTGTGTGATGTGTGATCTCGCCACATTGTCCCGCCCTGCCAGCGACTTGTGAGACAAGAACGACACAATCATCGTGACAAGGTGCTGCTTGCATTGCCTGGGAGACACTTCTACTTGTGCATGTTGCCCATGAAAGGCGACTTGACGGCCTCCCCGCGCCCACGCCGCAGCTCGCGCTGCTCCGCCGCATACAGCGTCGCCACGGGCAGGTGGATCAGCTGCTTGTACTGTGCAGTCACAAACGGAGTCACGACCACATCATGTCAGATCACCGGACAATCGTCCACAGTCGTCCACCTCGAGAGGACACGTCAACATGGATTTTGGACGTACCGCCAACGTGCCGTAGACCATCAAGACGAAGCCCAGCAGCTCCAACCTGGCGAGGCAACAATTACTTATTAGAAGGAGGAGGCACTCGAGCAGCGACAGCAGCCACGTACCAGCTGTAGGTAGTCCACTGCTCGCCGGGCGACGCGGAGCCTTGCCACTGCACCACGTAAAAGACAAAGAGACTGAGCGTCCAGACGCCGAGCGTTCGTAGCGTCTGCAGCAGGCAGAAGCGGCAAAACGGGGTTAGCGGCGACAGAAGACGAGACCGTTTCGATGAACAGCAGCCAGGAGCAAACGCACCTCTGCAATGCTGCGCATGACGGCCGAGAGGTGCTTGGTGACGTAGTTTCCAGTCACGTTGAGTGTGCCCACCGCCACGATGTAGGCCAGGATGAGCACCATGAGCGCGGGCGAGTTGCTCACCTGCACGAACGAGTCGACAAAGTCCTCGTGCCACGTGCGAGCGAACGCTGAGCCTCCTGCGGGCGAGAGCGTGAGGATCGGCACCAGGATGATATAGAACACGAGTCCCCACAGCCCCTCGAACCCGACCAGCAGCATGGGGCTCACGTTCAGCGCCAGCATCATGTGCTCCTCGACGACGATCTGCAGCGCGCACAGAATCTGAGCCGCGATGATGAAAACCAGCCCCAGCACCGCGTTCGACGAGTCTTCTGCAGTCGAAGCATTCGCATCGTGTCCCACGCCCGCGTACCCCACGAGCACGACCGCCAGCATGACGAGCCAGATGCTCGCGTAGTGATACCCGTAGAGCTTCTTGCCCATTAGCCGCACCGAGAAGAAGGCACTGAAGATGATGATCGAGCCTCTCGCCATCTGATACACCGACGACGAGATCCAGAGCAGACCCACATTGGACAGCACCGTCTGTAGTAAGTCCAGCATGGACGGCAGCGCGATCGCCGCCATGGTGCGAAGCGACACTCGGCCCTGCTGGTCTTCCTCCCCCCCCAGTAGGCGCGGCTCCAGCAACGGGGACTGCTCGTTGGCGTCCCCATTGCGTCGGTACTTGCGCTTCAGAGCCTCCACTTTGTTCTCGGCCCCGGCGTGGCCCGCGTACTTGCGCTTAATGGTCGCCATCTCGTCCTCGGACGGCGCGGCGGCCACGTACCGCCGTCCGCCCTTGTGCATCCTCAGCACCGGCGTCTCCAGGTACCGGCGGTGCTGCGAGTACTTGCGCGTGTACAGGAAGACCAGACACAACGTCATGGCCACCTTCATCTGCAACACGCCGAACCAGGGCTTGGCGAACGGACACAGCGTCGTCTGCTCGCCCGTCTCCGGGTCCGGGCACGTGGCGGTGCCGTGCGCGCGCACAGCGTACTCGGTCTTCATGATGACGGTGCTGAAGGTGCCGGACACGAGCATGAAGGCGGCCGAGAGCACGCCCTCGCGGTGGAGGGGCTCGCGCATGGTGAGCTTGGGGCGGCGGATACAATGATACGGTGTCCGAATGGACACCGATTGGACACGGCATGTGTGATTGGCCGAGCCGAGACCAACCAATGAAAAGCGACAGTTGGACCACTTCAACTTGGGTTTCGCCTTGCTTGCCTTCGAGTGCCATTGACAGAGCACTACGATGCCTGCTAAGAGCCCCAGGTCGTAGTTAAGAACTACTAGTTATACTAGTGATTGCCGCAGCAGCGCTGTTAGGGTTTGCCACGGCTTCGTTACATCCAAGAAGTGGGTTCAAAGGAACACATTCCGGTGCGGAGTCCGCATTGAATACACCGCGTAGTCAGAATTGCAGGCAAAGCTTCTTGCCTTGCAGGAGCCAGTGTGAGTATCGGCTGATTGGGAGGTGATGGCTGCAAGTGGCTGCGGCTGGTTGTGGCTGCATCGTCCACGTGCTGCTTCGAGCTCATTTTCTCATTTGCCGCACCTCAGACAGACCTTTCTTCCCAGCATGGGGAACTGCCTCGGAGTGGAGACCACCGCCTTGGACGACTCGTTCGTGGACGTGCTGTTCTTCCCGGACCCCGGTATGCCCTGCAAGAATTTCCACTCGGACAAGGGCTGCACGCGCAAGAATTGCAAGTCCATCCACGACCAGGGCAGCTCGCTCATGACGTTGCTTGGCTACCTCAACGACTCTAGCAAGACCATGGACATCTGCGTCTTTACCATCACGTGCGATGAGGTGCTGACTCCCACCGCGGCTCCGTTTACATCGGACGGCACTAAACTTCCACTTACTTGTGCTTACTGCAGATCGCGGAGGCCGTGCTGGAAGCCCACCGCCGCGGTGTCAAAGTCCGCGTCATCACGGACGACGGACAGGCCAAGGGAAAAGGCTCCGACATTGAGAAGTTCATCGATGCTGTACGTGCCTGGGCTGGGGAGGCATGTGGTTGAACAATCGTTTGACTCGTTCTTCTTATGCTGCGCTGTTCAGGGAATTCCTGTGCGCGACGACAATGCGCGGACGTACATGCACCACAAGGTGCGTTGACTGGCTGAATTTGTGTGCTGGCGTTCGCTTGAGAGCTCAAGCTGCTGCTGCTGTTGTTGTGTTTCAGTTCTGCGTCATTGACAAGAAAATCTTGCTGAATGGTACGTCGTTATCCGAGCTAGTGCAGTTCAATAGGGAGTTAACAGTGCGTGCAGGATCCTTCAACTGGAGTCGCCAGGCCGTTATGGGCAACGCAGAGAACCTTGTCATCCACAAGGACGGACCCATCATCGGTACGTCGGCGCTAGTTGCAGTAGCACTTTGACGCCTCCTGCCCACCGCAAGTTTATGTTTGCAGGTCGCTTTGACGAGCACTTCGAGCACCTGTGGCAGAAGTACGAGCGCTAGTAGACGCAGCAGCTCTGGGATACATAGTGTAACAGAAAAGCAAGCCAAAGTCCCCTTTCGAATCGTACCAATAGTTAAACCAAACTCAATGGAACAACAAGCCTTGGCAGGACAAAAGCAATTACAAACTTTTACTCAGCTAAAGCAACACATGCAAATCATGTCAAGTGCAAACTCGTATTCAGGCAGGACCTAGCTGGCGTGGTCGCTTCAAGCAGCATATCCGTTCAGCGAGGCTCGTCACACGTAGAAAGCCTCGGACGCGCACCGAAGCAAGGTAGAAGAGCAAGCGAGTGGGCCATCACAGTGGTCGACAGGGAGTAATGAGTCCCCATCGACCTCTACACCACACTCGCACCTCACGCGAAGCACGCCAGCAACTACAGCGTCAACGGGGGTAATGAGCCCCGATCAACTGAGACTGCTGGTGCGACTTCACGTGAGGCCTACCAAGCCTCGGCGCTCCACGTCCAGGAACCTTCCACGAGAGATCAGCCGCGACAGAGAGAAATGGGTCTCCGCTCGCCAAACTGGGCTTGTGCTGCCGCTTGATGCCGGAGTTGCTTGGAACACCGGGAGAAATGAGTCCCGCGTCGCGCGGAATGGCCACGATACGAGACAGAGATGAGTGCCCTTTACCGTGCAAATTCACCGCGCCAACCATTCCATCAACTTGACGACAATCATGATCTTCGACGCCGCAGCATTCCAGACCCAGCTTTCGTCAAAGACGACTAAGCTGCCGATCGCGGAGAAATCTCCGGCGACGACGACGTGGACGATGTCGCCACAGACGAAGGCCCCGACCGCTGGCTCTTGTAGTGCTCCCAGCTTGACGTCGCCTTTGACGGGACACGGTTGATCTCCTTGGGCTTCGTCAACTCCTGCTCCCGGACAGGGCGCTGCTGCGTTTGCGCTGGCACCTTCAGCAACGTCGCAGGCGGCGCTTTTCTCGTGGTACTGGGGATCACCGTCGACGGACTGCTAGAGCTGCTGCTCTTCTCACTCAGCTTCCGCGTCTGCCACTTGATCTTCTCTTTCTTCTCGATCATCTCCAATTCCCACTTCCGCATACGGTCCTGCAGCGTTGGCGCCGGCACTTCCACGGGCTTGGCCGCCTCCTTCACCGTCGCAGGCGTCGCCGACGTTTTTGTCGAGGTCCTCAGGCTCATCGACATGGGGCTGCTACAGTTGCTGCTGACCCCACTCGGTCTCTGCTCCTGCAGCACCACCAAGGTCTCGTCTTGCTGCGTCGGCGCCGGCACCTCGACGGGCTTGCCGAACATGCTCTGCTCGAGAATGTCAAGCATGCCCAGAGCCGTCATCACGCCACTCTCTATCGCGTCCTTCTCCTTGCGGAGCGACCTGCTCACATCGTCGTGCTGCACGGTCTCGGCCTTGGCCTCTGCGAGCTCCGTCACGAGTTTGTGCGTGGCCTTCTTGCTGGACCAGCGGAAGCCGTCGAAGTCGTCATCCTTCCGCTGGATGATGTTTTGGAGCGACGCAACCTCGCTCTTGAGCGTCACCTTGAGCGTCGCAAGCTCGCTTTCGAGCGCCGCAACCTTGTCCATCAGCGCTTGCTCCCGCTCCTTGACCAGCTGGTGGGCCTCAGCGAGCTTGCGCTCCAGCTCGACCTCCAGCTCGGCCACCTTGGCCACCGGCCAGTGGGTCAGGCCATACTCCTGCTCCAGATAGGCTAGGTACTCCTCCTCCAAAACCTTCCGCTCCACCTCCTCCACGAGCGACGCGCATGCGGCCTTCCACTGAGAGTGCTCGGCCTGGAGTTTCGTGTGGTCGGCTTGTAGCTTCTTGTTCTCCATCATCCAAAGCCACGTGTCGCCCTCCAGATCGTTGCGGTCGTTCAGAAGCTCGAGGTACTCCTCCTGGAGCTTCGAGTGCTTCTTCTTCATCTCTGCGTGCTCGTCCTCCAGCAGCGAGTACTTGTTCTTGATCTGCGCCAGCGCCTTGCGATAGTAAATCTCGGTCACCATGGTCGTCTCGGGCTTTGCTTGGTTTGCTTGGCATGGCTTGCTTGGTTCGGCTCCAGTTGTCGAATGAGAAAAAAACCACAGTGCCAAACCCGAGTGAGAAAGTGCAGCATTCTCACCCCCGGACTGATTCCCGAGTTGAGAATGTGTCGAGGCCTATGGACAACATCATCGACTCGCCGGGCGCGCCATGGCGCTCGCCCACGTTCTGGTGACTCGCCTGCTGGATCGCTATACCCCTGAAGGGCGACGCTGTCGTGCACGACTCCAGTTTCGTCAACTGTAGCGCGTGCGCAGCTCCTCAGGATGCCGTAAGCGCGAAGACCAGGACTGACGCCTAGGTCCGCAGAAGGCCGCTACTCCAACTCCGACTACGACGGAGAATGGAGAGGAGAATAGCTTCAGGTCATCTCCGGGAGCTTCGACCCCTCTTAATGGCCATGATACATACTCGTTGCATGTTGGCTTACTCTTTGTCGACGGTCTTCAATTCACGTCATTCCTCACGGTTTTCGTGTACCATACCGGTAGGTGCCGTAGCACGTCGAACGCGAGCTCATACGTAGCGAAGGCGCAGCTAGCTGCGAAGACGGACTTCAGTAGACTGGGAGCTGTTCCTTGTACAGCCCACACAATGCGGGGCACGCATGTCTTCACCATATAAGCCCGTCGTAGAAGCAACCCTAGCTCGAAGAGTACACCAGGATGACGCCGTAGGTTCGGCAACGCGGCACGTGGTACATCTGCATGCACTTCTTGACGGTATCCAACGGATACACCACCAGCTTGGGCAGCAATCCAGCAACGGCACTACTCCCCGCATACCAAAGAGCCGTCGATAGCGACGTCAACGCGTCCGAATCGTCTTGCTCCTGCTTCTTGCGGGATTCCACCGTCAGCTTCGTGTAGATGCCTCCCATGTACAGAGTGGTCGGAAAATCGTGGCACCCAACCCACTGTAAATCTCACGAGCGCCTTGAATATTCCACACACCCAGCCATGCGATAGCGCTTCTCCATGCAGTGCTCAAATACGCCAAACGCGACAAGTCCTCTCAAAGCTAGCAACTGACATGTGTATGCCGTGAGCTTCTGCATGGAATCGCCAAGAGCTTCCTGCAAACTCACATCTGGGTCTGTAATAGCCATAACCAGCGATTCACTCGTGTCTCCGCTACCAAACACATTCAACCACATGAGCTCAAACGGAGCGTTGTCAATCAGATCCAGGACCAAAGCCTTCTTGAGCTGCTCTCGTAGTGGCATGGTTATTTCCACCATAGTGTTGAGTCGAGTTCCTTTATAAGCACCCAAGCGTGTGACGTAATCTGGCGAGAAGCAAGCAACGTGAGAAGCCAGCAGTACGTTCGCGACGCGGGGGGACGGGGATGTATTCGCGATTACCGAAGTAGCGCCTCTGCGGCCTGCCATCGCCCAATCCCATTGCAAAGCGAAATGGGGGAGCCCACTGCATCCACTAAGTGATACTTGTGATGGAGCAGGGAGCCCCATTCGTCAACTACATCCACGAATTGGTCACTCTCGAGAATTCCGTCCAGCATCTCAGCACCAGGGTTGTCATTGTCTAGTTCTAAGCGCTTGAGCTCAGGTGACATCCGATGCTCCGGAGCTACCATCCGAATACAGTACCCCCCCCCATCCATTTTCAACTCGTCAAGTGTATCAATCTCGAACGCCAACGAATACGGATATTCAGACGGTAACCACTGTCTCTCGTTGACCAGTTCATACATAGCTGTGCGTCAGACAACTCCCCACTGCGCTTTGTTTTCCAGATAAGTCTTTCCACCTTGTCTTCCAGTACGCACAGCTCCATGCACCGGACGACCCCTTTCTTGAAGTTCTCCGTCGCCTTTTCAGTCAACTTCGGCGCCAGCGTATGAAGCGTTTCGTCATCGAAAGCACACAGACGAGAAGGCAGTCATGCGTGCTGGTCGTACGTTTGCAAACGCATCCCACAGATATGTTTCGGACTCAAGTCGACGAGATGGAAGATCGCGCAGCAGCATCTTGAATGATCCAAGTAATATGTCCGGTGCAGCCCTTAACATCAGTTGGGCCTGCGAGTGGTAGCTTTTCCAGCTCACTTTCAGTTCATCCAGCATGCTTTCGTATCCCGCTAGTAAAGCATCCCTTTCCAAGTCGGAAAATGGTCTACTCGACTGAGAGAATTGGTAGGGCAGCCTCCGCTCCAATTATTTGCAAGCGCTTGCTCGGTATATTCGTCCCCGCTCGAGCACAAACAGCGGCAAGTTGCAGTCTCGCGCTAATCGTCTCCGTTTCAAACGCCTTTAAGCGGCGGTGTAGGTCGTAACACGCAACACCAATAGTACATGTACGAAGTGATACAAGCGGCCATAACACTTAACCTCAGCTCGAAGCAGCTGTGGAGAATACCTCAAACTTGCTACGCCTGCACAGAGTCTGGAATCGCTCCTGCTCTCGCATTTCTGCCGGGAGACCCCTAGGTGCATACCCGTTTATCAAAGCGACGCCCGTGAAGAGATTCATCACGTAGTGTGTGTTTGACGGACTGTCAAAAGCTTCAACGCAACTTCCAAACTGCCCAGTATTCTTACAGAGCTCCATAATCTGCTTCCAGACCCTTCGATTTGGAGACGTTGTACTCGCCAAACGTACTAATCCAGTAAGTACTATGTTGGTGCCGCACTTGTTCACATATTCGATCAGTTCTCGGATTCGACAAGTCATCATCTCCTCAATCTTGCTCTCCACATTAAGTTTTCTTTCGGTACAGCGCAGAGTAACGCTTGCACAGAGGAATGGCTTGCGAAATAGCACGAGAAGTGCACATACTTCCTGCGCAATGTCATCGTCCCATGACTTGCAGCTTGTTGACCAGCTTGGCTCCAGGGCCACGAGCCTTCCACTCACGTTGCAGTTTCGCACGAACATCGTAGGGCGTGGCTCTGGTTTGCACAGTGAACAAAGTAGCCATCAATTAGTATCACCTCACGGGACCTTGAACACGCGCCTCCGGTTCATCCGCTTGTCCCCGTAGCGAATCTCCCGCACGCTGCGTTGGCCACCTCGTCCACCGTCTGGAACGACTGTCTCTGTTCCTGTAGCAAATGTTCCCAGTCAAAAGACTTGAGGCACAGGTGCAGCACGTGGAAGAGCATCAACTTGGCCTGGTACCCTCACGTTCCATCCGCATAGGCTCCAGCACCTGATTCATGTTGATCTGGAAGCGCAGCGCATGCTGCAGAGGCCTGGCCATGTACGAGGCCGTGCGCGCCACCAGGTCGCGGTTCGTAGCGCAGCGCAAAACGTCCTTGAGCACCGAGCCAAAGCCCTCGATCTCCGGCTCCCACTGCGAGTCCGACAACAACGGCAGCTCTGGTGGCGTTTGCAACGGCGTCTGCTGATAGGTAGAACGGCCGGCGTGCTACGCACCGCGGGGGCCCCACCTTTCGACTCCCAACCGGAATAGCTCAAATGGGACGTCGCTCGTCCTCTGCAGGCATGGAGGAACCGGCATCCGCGGCCTTTTCCACCCGATCCACGTGCACCAGCAGATGCGCCGTCGTCTTCTGCGGTCAGCGAGCACCCAGCCGCATCCGGCGGCGACCCAACAATCCGCGAACGAGCCTTCAACCGGCGCCTGGTCCTGCGCCGCAGTTTTCTGGCGTGTCGTTTGGACTTTACACCGAAGATAGCTACAGTTTGAGATGGCTACCTTGTACTGCGTTCCAACTCGTACAAAAAGATAGGTGCAAAGTGGGAAAAAAAGGTATGAAGATCGAGAAAGTGGTGTATGTTCGAAGAATGGTCAGCAATGTGACCTCGCCTCCTTTTCTGCAGGCACATCTAACAATGGGAAGCAGCAGAAACGACTTGGCGTCCGTTGTTTTCGTCAGCAGCACTTCCGATGACCAGCGGTCAGTAGCCAGGAAATCGGTTATAGTTGTATCTGTAAGACCCTTTCGACGGCAGCTCGACGAGGACATGCATCGAGGGATATTCTGCATCCAATCCGTCCATTTGCATCCGTTTGTCCTTGGGGAGCTTCGGCCTTCGCCTCAGTGCAACGGCAGCAAGCAAAGTCAGGAAGTCTGAGCAGGAATTGTGCTGCATCGTTCCCCACTCCAACAACAGGAACTCCCGCATCGTTGTGAGCTCGGGCGTTGAAGAATCTTGTCGATTTCATCTCTACACGTTTTGTTTAGGATACTCGGCAGTACCCACAGCGCTTGTCGCGAGTGGCGTAGAATCTTGCAGCAGCAAACCCGTGAATTCCGGTCGGCGAGCCAGTAATTTGTATCCTTCGGAAAGTCACACGTGTTCAGAAAGAAGTTGATCAATTCCATGCAAAACCTAAATACCCGGCAGAGCGTCTTGAACTGTCTGACGTCGACAAGATTTATATGACGCACATCACATAAGTCCTTTCGGCCTTCTTCGTCCAATTCAACACTAGCATAACAGCGATCGATCAAACTGTTGATGCTTCTTCGAGTTATCAAAGCGTAGCAACTTTGAAATGCGGCGGCAAGACACTTGTTTGGCTGGCCAAGTTCCTTTCCCAGACGCCACTTCTCGATCCCCCTTCCAAGCGGCAGCAGAATGGCTTCGCGTTCAGCCGACCCCGATCAGAGTCTGTCGTTCAGAGACTGCATTCCCCAGGTGGGTACAGTGCTATACATGCCAGTTGTTTGCTAGTGGCTTGGCAGGTGGGCGCGTATCTCGCAGGTGTGCCACTATCTCTGGACGATCCGGCCGTCCTTTTCGAATGGTTAGAAGGCAACTTGGCCAGAGTTGGCCAAGCTGCGAACGCCACTACCACAGCTCGTCTACCGTGGCTTTCCCACGGCAAAATAACAACAAGCAGCTTGGTGAATGACATCATGGGGCTCGAGGCATTTGCTGGGGGTTGTTGGGTGTCTGGCACCAAACACGACGACGCAGCGGTGTCAGATCGCGTCCTTCCTGGGTGGGTCAGTTGCAAGCCACCCGTTCATCCAGGAGTGTCTGCGCACAACAAATTGTGGCGTCTTGCAATACTGAGGGACCGAGGACTGCAATTGGAACGAACGTTCTAGCGTTCACAAACACTGGGGCACGGCAATTTCATCGTTAGCTGTCTTCAGCACCGCTCGTACAGGGATTTGATGGTCGCTCGACTTCATCCTTTATCCAGTCAAGACTCAAGAGATGGAGCTTTCTTGGCGAGAGGGTATACTAATTGAGCTGGAGAGTTCTTCAGAGATAGAAGAAAAATGCACGAAAGGAGTACGCTGAATTAGAGGGCCAGAAATCTAGCTGCAACGAGCGCTGCCAACGATATTACAACTTCCAGGGCGGAGATGATCACTGGAATTAATCATTCGAAAGTGCCGAGTGTACGCGCATTGGAAAAGATCCAAGAACGGCAAGTGGTCAAACGCGGCAAGAAGGAGGGGGTCCAATGATACGCAACCTGTACAGCATCACCGCTTCCTTCATCGCCGCTGCTGGGCCGACGACTCCATGACCGCCTTCAGGAAGGCCAAGTTCTTCTCGTTCTCAATCCTCGCAAGCTCCAGCCTCTCTTGTCGGTCGGCCTCTCGCTGCTCGCGTCTGTCGCGGCGGTCGTCTTCTCTGGCCTGGCGTCTGTCCTCCATCTTGGTGACCAGCGCCTCCCGCTGAAACGCCAGCTCCTCCCGTCTCAGCTGCAGCTCCTCCTTCTTGCACTCAAGGTCCTTGGCCATCACGTCTCGGATGGACGTCAGCACGTGCTCCAAATTGTCCGAGCTGCTGGTTGACGCAAACGCAGCGTGCGGGCGTTTGCCCAGCACGGGGCGGCACTCCGTCAGGGCTTCCGTCTGCAACCCCTGCTCGTCCCCGCTCAGATTACCAGTCTGGGCCTTAAGGTGTCGCTCCGCTATGGCTGCCTCCATCTCCAGCCGCGGCACCGTCGGCGCCACATGAACGTCCTCCCGCAGGCGCATGCGGACCGCGTCGGGCATCTCCACGCACCGCAGAGCATGGCGCAGCAACAGCGCGGGCCGCGCGTTGGACACTACCGTGCGGCAGTGCACGCACGCTACATCAGGGCTGCGCTTGTCCGCGCCGGCGGCCACCGTCGTCACGAACTCCTTCCAGATCGGCAGCAGCGGGCGCCCCATTCTCAACTTCTTCCAAATAAGTTTAAAACTGTTCACGTCTTAAGTGCGGTCAAGCTATTTCGTGTATCCGTACACAAAGCGCACGGCCAGTCGTCAATTCTAATGCTGCGAGGTCTGCTGCAGCGCCCGACGCGCGCGTCCGCGCGGCTGCTGCGCCCTGCTCGCTGCCTGTCAACCATTGGTGAGGAAGCCGAGACGCGAAACTTCCTGGAAGACCACCCACGACTGCGAATCGCGCTCGTGGGCCGCACCAATGTGGGCAAGAGCACGCTCTTCAACCGTCTGACCAAGACGCGCTCCGCTATCGTCCACAACGTGCCCGGCACGACTCGCGACCGCCGCTACGCACGATCCACAATCGCTGGACTGGAACTGGATGTGGTGGACACTGGCGGACTCGCAGATGCGCCCTCGAGGACGCTGGAGGAAGGGATGCTGGAGCAGACGCGACTCGCCGTGCATGAGGCGGACGTCGTGTTTTTCCTGATAGACGGACGCCAGGGAATTACACCCGTGGACACGCACTTCGCCCGCTGGTTGCGGAGAGAGAACCCCAAGCCCCCGATCCACCTCGTGGCCAATAAACTAGAGGGAGACCCGGAGCGCTGGCAGGACGAGCTCAACGACTGCTACCAGTTGGGGATGGGGGGGGCCATCCCGCTCTCGGCGGAGCACGGAGAGGGTATCACGCTGCTGCTGGACGAGATCATCCCCGAGTATGAAAAGTTCGAGAAGGTCAAGGAGTTGAAGGAGACCCAGGTGAAAGAGGAGGAAGGAGAGCAGGAAGAGGATGATGTGAGTGAACTGGCTGCGCTGGATGGGTGGCAGTAGTACTGATGGAGTTGTTTTGGTCATGTGCAGCCCCGTGCTATCAAGCTCGCGATTGTGGGGCGCCCGAACGTCGGCAAGTCAACGCTGCTGAACAAGATCGTGCGCAATGACCGCGTGCTCACGGGCCCCGAGTACGGACTGCTGAATTGATCTGCTGCCACTAAAGTCTGTAGTTAATGTGGCTGTCGTTTGTTTCTGTCGTTGCTAGGCCTGGTGTGACGCGCGACTCGGTGGAAGTGCCTTGGACGTTCCAGGGCCGACCTATTAAGCTGGTGGACACAGCAGGCATCCGCAGATACAGCAAGCGTGACCACGGTGACCAGATCGAGAACCTCTCAGTGCGGGACGCCTTCCGTGCGATTGACTCGGCTCAGGTGGTGGTAGTGGTCGTGGATATGAGTGAGCCCAAGCTTATCCACATGGATCTCACCATAGCGCAGCGCGTGATTGAAGAGGGTCGAGCGCTGGTGCTTGCTGCCAATAAGAGCGACCTCGCCGGAACCAACGTCGAGTTTGAGATGCAACGTATTCAGAACGAGCTGCAGGACTCCCTCGCGCAGGTGCGCGGCGTGCCTGTTGTGCCCATTTCGGCGCTCACTGGTAATGGCATCAAGAAGCTGGTGCCGGAAGTGCTCAAAGCGTACGAGAAGTGGGACCTCCGCGTGACGACCGGCCGACTGAACCGTTGGCTCAAGGCCATGGCGCGGCACCATCCGCCTCCGACGGTGAAGGGCAAGACGCTGAACGTCAAGTACGCGACGCAGGTTAAGTCCCGCCCACCGACGTTTGCCGTGTTCGTAAGCAAGCCGTCCGACGTGCCCGAGGCCTACCAGCGCTTTTTGCTTACCCAACTGCGCGAGGAGTTC
Organism: Phytophthora lateralis; assembly: GCA_000500205.2. Taxonomy (NCBI): domain Eukaryota; phylum Oomycota; class Peronosporomycetes; order Peronosporales; family Peronosporaceae; genus Phytophthora; species Phytophthora lateralis. Next base: position 53,593 of record KV725124.1, read on the forward strand.
GACATGGTGGGCGTGCCGGCTCGCCTTCTGCTGCGGGGCAACAAAGAGAACCCGTTCGAGAAGCGCAAGAAGTTCCAGCAGCGAACCAGCAGCGTGTTGTACGGCAAGCAGCGTCAAGAAGAGAAGCCCGCGGCGGAGGCGACTGTACAGTCCAAGGGCAGCAAGAAGCCGACATTGACCAGAAAGCAGAAGACCGGACACTTTGTCCCTCGCCGCTTCAAGGGGAAGAAGTAAGCGACAGCCACACAGATAGAGCAACACCACGCAATGAATGCATCAACCTCATGCACTTTCAGGCGAGTCACGACCTCTCTAAACACCTCCAAGTGCAAAGCTTAGTTGGCCGGGAAGCACTGCTCGATAGTAAAGCCCTTGGCCGCGTGTTTGCTCTCGAAGTGGTCGTTCAGCTGCGATTTCTGTTGGCATAAAGGCAGAGGATGAGCATTGTGCAAGTCCTAAAAGCGAGTCTGGGGGGGGATGCGCTTACGTTGGCGGTGATGAGGAACGTGGTCATGCAGATTTTGCACTTGAGGCCGGTCCGGTCCGCCTCCATCTTGGCCTTGGACTCAGCGTGGTTCTTGTTCTTGGCGTCCTTCATCTTCTTGGCGTTGTTGCGGTCGCGCTTGGCCGCCGATTTCTGTCCGTTACCGCCGCCCATAGTGTCTAGTTGTGTCTTAAGTCTAGGAGTCTTGAGTCCTGCGCGGCCACTTGGGGAATGATACAGGGTCTGCCTGACCACTGGCGCCCGTTGAGCGGCCGAGTCGGTGGCGGGTATGTGACAGCAGCTCTGGTTGGTGACCTACCACGCACGTGGGGGCATAGACTTGCTCGGTCCTGATGGCGGGCAACGTAAGCAAGCGGCATTGAAGCGATCTCTTATTCCGTAAGTGGGGCTGCAGTGCACAATACAGCAGAATCAACTACTAACTCTCTGATTGCTCTACTGCTGTGTGTGTGCGTCTCGCTACAGAGGATCCTGACACTCTCACGTCGTTTTTGCTGATAATGATGGAGGGCTTTCTTGCGACCTGGTCAATCAATGGCTTAGACCTTGCCGGGGAAGCACTGTTCGATGGTAAAGCCCTTGGCCGAGTGCTTGCTCTCGTAGTGGTCGTTCAGCTGCGACTTCTGCTCCCATTGGACCAAATATAATAAGAAAAAGTGGGCTTTATAGTGAGTGACTGAGGTAGGGGTGACACGTACGCTGGCCGTGATGAGGAATGTGGTCATGCAGATTTTGCACTTGATGCCAGTCTTGTCGGCCTCCATCTTCGCCTTGGACTCGGCGTGGTTCTTCTGCTTGGCGTCCTTCATCTTCTTGGCGTTGTTGCGGTCGCGCTTGGTCGCAGACTTCTGCCCGTTGCCGCCGCCCATGGTGTTGAGGAGGAAAATACTTTTTGCGAAATTGAATGTGATGATCGAGACTTGGATAAAGTATTGGTCGGAGTTCACACCACCAATACATCATACTACAGCTGTCATTACAGTACAATATATTTGATCTCGCTATCACTTGCTTGTGACACAAAACGGACCGCTACGCCGAAAGGGCGTGGAGCGATGGCTACACCATGCTACACATTGCGATGCCGTTAGAGTCCTGCACGTGCTCCTGTGGGCTGCACGACACGCTTCAAGAGCAAGATACAATTTCACCAAGTTATCTGCAACACATTGAGACCCTCGACAATTGCTCAGATGCCGAGCAGGACGAAAGCCAAGAAGCACTGAGCTCTCCACGCTACAGCGACGACAGCGATGCAATGTCCATCGGCGAGCGAGAGGAGGTGGAGGCAGCCGTGGCCACGCTGCAGCTGCAGGTGCGTGCCTTGCACAAATACAAGGCCAACTACGAGCTGCTGTGCGCTCAGTTGGGCGAGCTCAACGCCCAGATCGGACTGCAGCTGCAGCGGCACGAGGCGGACGTGGCTGCCTTGCAAGCTTCGATCGCCGACCTTCAGACGGAGAAGATTGCGCTTGAAGCGCAAGTGTTGGATGTGCAGCAAGTACTGACGATGCAGCGACACGCCGCCAGACAGGATCGAGAGTATTCAGAGCACGTGCATCGTCAGCTCAGCACGGCGGCGGAGCTGCTTAAGGCTACGGAGACACGTTTCGAGCAGCAGGAAGAACACTTTACAGCGCAGATCGAACGGCTGAGATCGCAGCTTGCTGTCGGAGATGACGAGCGGGAAGAGTACGAGGCAACGGCGAGGCGGTTGGAAGAGGAGCTTGAAGCTCTTCGAGCGCGTGAGACTGCTGCAAAGGAACAGGAGGCTTTACGCAGGCGACACGAGAAGAGCAAACACAAAAAGGAGTTGATGGCGCGCGCAGCAAAGCTTCGAGCAGTGGGCGACGAGCTGGAAACGCAGCGTTCGGCTTTGCGTGCAACCAAGAAGCAGCTTGCCCAGGTGCAGACAGATAATGACGCTCTGCGCAAACAACTGACAAATGTGAGGCATGACGGAGCTCACCTATCCGGTATCATCGACAGCCAACGTGTTGAACATGAATCGCACGCAGATGAGCTTTCACAGACCAAGAAAGCAAAGAAACAGCTCGCAAAGCGCGTAGCAGTACTATCCCAGGAGGCTGAACAACTTCAAAATGAGCTAACGGATGCAAGGCAAGAACTTGTGTACAAGAGCGGCGAGATTGAATCCTGCCGAATCGAGTTGAAGAGTCTACGCACTGAGCTACAACAAACGGCTCAATATTTTGATCAAACGCAGTGTGGGAATGATAAACTGCTAAAGCAACTCGAAACACTTCAAAAAGTTGACAAGGACCGAAGCACAAAGCTCAAGGAGGAGGAACAAGAGCAGCGAGCAAGTCGAGAGCGTCGACACCATAAGGAAATTATACGCATGCGCGAACTTCTTGCCGATAATCAGCAGCGATCTACCGAGTCGTCCAAGGGTGTTCGAAAGCTGAGGAGTGAACTGCTAAGTGTTCAAAGGCTACTGCATGGCTGCACAGAGGAGAGAAATGCTTCACTAGAACCAATAGACCAGTGGGCTGAAGTGATGCGAAATAGCGTCAAACCTGAGGAGTTGATCATGAAAAAAGTGCGCACTTTTGGGGCCTGAAGGGCAAGCAAAAAGAGCAGTGTTGTTGATCACCTCGACTTCTCGGATCTTAGTTATTCTCCTCCACATTTACTTGTCTAAGGTGCTGTTTCTCTTCTTGCTGCTGGCAAAAGAGGGTTTAACAAGCGCCTCATAGCGCGTTTTCAGTTTGTCAAACTCCTGCCGCAGGAAATCATTTTCCTCTTGAAGATCCTGCAGTTCCTGGTTCATCGCGTTCATATCAATGTCCGCAGTACTGCTGGCGGACTGAATACTCGAACTTTGCTGCTGCTCGAGCTCAGCAATGCGTTCGTCCTTATCGCACATGCTATCGCGAAATGTTTTCCGTAGCGTCTCCATCTCGTGTTTGAGTTGTTGCTGCTGCTGCTCCATCATAACCGCTGAGGGAGCCGGCGGAACTACCGAATTCAACCCTCCGCTTGGTAGTGGGATTTTACTTCCTGGTCTCCGCTACGAAGCAGTAGAGCAAGTGAGTACTGTAGCACGAATTTTGTTTTGGAACACAATTCACTCACCGGAATGCGTGATACACTCTCGTCTCCAATAGGAGGCAGTGAATGAGATAACGACATCGCTTGTGTCGGCGTCTGTGGTGCTATCTCGGAGTTGCCATGCAGTTGATGCATGCTTCGCAACTGGTTATCCTTGTCTTCGAGCTGTGCTTTCAGCCCGCGAACAACTTCTGCCAGGCGTTCCTTCTCCGCCTGTATTTTGATAGGTTATCCCCACAATAGCACACGTTAGCGTGGCAATAGCAGCAAAGCATTGAACGATCCAGAGTACTACGTACAGCAATTGCACGATACTGCGAGGCCTCACTAAGTTGAGGCATCACCCCGTTTGATAACCCCATGGGATTCCCTGTTCGGTCAGAACCTCTGTTCTTGTGCTCAGCAACGATTTTGCGGAGTCTTTCCAGCTCTGCTCGCTCCTCTTGGCTTGCGCTTCCCTTCATCCCGTCCGCAGTTCGTGCACGCCTCGCCTCATTCAACTTCGTTTTCCAAGTCTCCAGTTGCCGCTGAAGCGCGTCCACTAGCGCATCGTCCGTGCGGGACTTCTCAACAAGTACCTGGAATTTGTTTCGCGTCTCCTGTTTTTCCCTATCTAGAGTCTGTGCCCGTGCCTTGAGAGCGTCGTACGTGCGTGTTATGCGATGAACACGCTCCTGCAGCTCGTCACGCTGGCCTGTGAGCTGGTCTAAGAGTTTTTGTCGGTGCATATGCTGACCAGACAGGCCTTGCTGTGCTCGCTGATCAACGTCCAGTACCATTGTAGTGGCTCCCGAATCCTGCGTGTCAGTGTCAGCACCAGATTTCACTGTGGCAAGCTGCGTCTGCAGCTTTTTCACTTTGGCTTTGAGCATGATGATGTGCTGGGCTCGACCACGGCGACTAGCCCCACTGGCAGCGCTGTCCGCAGTGCCCACAATGTCTTCGAGTGGCACATCGTCGCCAACTTCACGCATCAGTGCTCGTTGGGTTTTCTTGAGCTCTTGCTGCAGCGCGGTGTTCTTTGACTTTAACTCCTCGCACAGCTTCCTCAAGGCCCCACTATCATTTCCACCATCACTTAACGAAGGTGTCAGGGGCTCTGGTAAATGCGACTGGTTTGAGATCCCAGTGGGATTAACTTTGTCTGCGGCGGCTCGAGCCTGAAAGCGCTGCAGCTTTAGCTTGAGTGTATCAACTTCGTCCTCAAGATTTTTGCTGGTAGATTTCATCTCTTTGCACTGCTTGACTGCATCGGCTGCAAGCTGCTTCTCACGTTGTAGCGAGAGCTTCACGGATCGCAACATCCTGGCCTGGTGAACAATCTTCACGTCGCGAACATCCTGAACACAACACATAGTGCTGTAAGAACAAATCATGACAAGCCAGGTCGGTGTATCTGCACAGACTTACGTGTTCGATATTGTCCTTCTCCAGCAGAATATCCTGAACTGCATCGACATCAAGTCCTGGCACCGGTGCCTGTGCTTCTAGCTGAATCTGCAATCTATTCATCGAGCAAGCATGTAAGCAATTGGAACTCCAGTAACCAGAGCGGGTAACCTACGCTTTCACTTGCTGCCGGAGATCACGCGCTTCCGAAGTCAACGTCGCGTTAGCATTCGTGAGTTCCTGGAGCTCTTGCACTCTGTCCCATTGCACGTCGCCCTGAAAGGTGTGCTGGGGCCGGTCTTGCCTCGATTGGCCGCCACTTGTAGACTCGTCATGGTCATCCTCGTCGTTATTGTTGCTGCCTCCACTGAGGTGGCGCTTTTTGCTCAGCAAGAACGAGGGCTTGGTGACAGGCGCTTCATCATCCGAGCTGTCACTGCTGCTGTCATCTTCGTCATCGAATCGAGGCACGACTAAAGGGGCCTATGGCAGCGTATCAAGAAGTCTTACAAATGAGTTACCTCATCATCCAAGCAAGTCAGTCAACCAACCTGCTCAGGTGGAACTCCCTGGCGACATAGGGTGACGTCAATCAACTTCTTGCCGTCGGGACGAATGTGCATGCGAGTACTCTCCACCTCCATGACCCTGCTCCGTTTCTTAACGTCCGGCCTTTTGTGTAAACGTCTCCAAAGCGACGGCAGCAACCGCCTTCCTGAGTGCCTATTTTCGAGTGACAAGGATTTCAGCGCAACCAGCAAACAACACATACCATATCTGCTGCATCTTGACAGGTCTTCATTTGCTAAATAATCAACACAAGTTTGCTACGCACGCACAATAAACACAACTCTACGGAGAGAGAAACGTAGCATCCTCCCCCCAGTCGAGTTTTCACACCACCTCGTTATCGTGCCCGCTTCCGGCGCTGCTCCTTCGCCTCAATCGTAAAGTTGGCCAGGCCTTCAATGATTTCGCTGGTTTTAGCACTTGTCACCGAACCTTTACGCGTAACAGGAGCCACTGCGGCAGATACGGCTCGCACTGTTCGTCCTGATACTGCAGTCATCGGCGCGAGGGATGAAATCGTGGCAGTCTCTCGCCGTACTCGCGACACGCGATCGGTGACCTGACGGAGACCCGAGAGCAGATCCCTCTGCTTGAAAAATAGGCGCAGGCTACGCATGCGGCTTGCATCTACCGTCATCTCGCCAAAGCCGCGCACTTCCACCTTCGAGCCATCGCCTCTAACGCCTCGGAACTTGCCAGTAAACAAGCCCCAATGACGCCACGAGAAGTAGCATCGAGGCGGCTGGGTGAACACGTCCAGTACCTCGATAGGAAACCCGTCTGGGAAAGCTTCAGCTAGCTCTGCGCGCAGATCCTGGCTTTCGTCGCTGTCGCCGTGGTCTGCACCCGTACTCGCCTCAATATCGCCCAAGTACAGCAAGCCGAGCATGTCGTGCTCGAGGATTCTCGCGCCAGGAACGTGCTCACCGTCGTTCACCTGCAAGTAAAACGTTTCCTGGCACACGCTATGCCACTGATCGTAGCGTGCCTTGTGGGTGGCCTCCATAATAAACGTTTGGCAACATTCCTCGACGTACGAGGCGAGAGGCGTGGCGTCCGGTTCGCGCATGCGGCCTTTTAGATAGGCCAAGTCTGTAAGCACATACTCCGGAACTCCGTAGCGCCATTCGATTGCTTCACCGTTGGCAGTAACCTGCATCACGCGTGAAGGCAACTTGGCGCCCTTTGCTATCAGAGCGTCAAGTTCCTGCTGCGCCTTCGTCATCCTAGACGCTGACGCCGTAAGCGAGGAACCTGCGACCGGGACGAAAAGTAAGACGTTGCCGCTGTTGCTATCCTGTGACTGCCCCGACGCAGTGGACGAGCACGACGTTAACGAGTCCATTCGATGTATCCGTGGCGGCAGATGCAACTGCAACGTAGCAGAAGCCGGAAGCTCGGCCTGTTCCGACGACGCCGATGTTGGTGAGCCGTCTGAGGTCGGCGTTGAAGCAGCGGTAGCTTCGTCGTCGTCAAGCGCATGAGGTTTGCTGTGAAGCTTGCCGCCGGCATACACGCGCGGCATCTTGGTATTCGAGTTGGACGCAGCTCTCGTCGTCGCCAAGTCTTCGTTCGACTCCTCACTGATGACGAGAACAATTTCTCCATCCACAGCTTTAACGTCGATATCGTCGTGCTCCAAGTCCGCAGCTTGAAGTGCGTTGAGCTCGTTCAGCGGGAGCAGCAGCTTCTTGTCCGACGTCGCGTGTCTGCCAGCGTTGCGCTTGGTCACCTGCACTTCCTGCAGCGCCTCCAGCCACTGCGTGGCCTTCTCTGCACACTCGGCTCCGAACCGTAGCGTAATGCACTTGGACGCCGACCCGATCATGACCGAGAACATCCTCTCGGGATGGCTGCCTCCATTTCCTTCCTCCGTCGCGCCATCTGCACGCAGCACGGTACCTACTAACACGGGACTGAGTCCACTCGCTCGGGCGATGGCGTCTCCGCCGTGTGGGTCCAGCGGGTGGCCAGATGCCAGCCACAGGCTGAAGGACGTCTCGTCTTTACAGGAATACAGCTCAGGGCTGCGGTGCGTCACGAAGTAGTAGCGCTTGTCGGTCACCTTGAGCAGTCCGCGCTTGATCAGTAGGTAGTCGCTGTAGCGCACGTCCACGGCCGCCTCGGGTTTCTGGTGGCTGGACAGGAAGCTCACGTTGGAGCTCATGGAGCCTCCGTGTCTCGACCGTGAGCGACTCCCGCTGCTGTGGCCGCTGGAGGACGAGCTGAACGCGCAGATCGCTCGGTCATCCGGTCGCGTTGACGCGGAATGAGGCAGATGGGCAGGATGCGGATTCATGACCCTGGAGTTCGAGTGCGCTCTGGATAACAGCCTCGGGGGCGGCTGCGGGCTTTCCGCACGCGTCAGGGTTGGCACACTGGCCGTGCGCTTTGTCTTGGTCTGAGTAGGAGGCGATGCGGAATTCACGAAGGAGGGTGGGATCACGTCGTCGCTGTCCGATGCGGTGTGCGCGGCCTTGGCCAGCGCGCTGAGGCTGCCAGTCTTGCTGTTGAGCCCGCGGTTCCTCCTCCATTTGTCGTCGTGACGGCGCTCGGCGGGCTCTTGGTTGGCGTCGTCCAGGCGGAAGCTGCGCTCGGCGTCGTCGGCCCCGTCGCCCGCTCTCCTGCTCGCGCGGCGGCCGCGCAGTCGGTGCGCCAGCGCCTTCATCCGACTGACTATGCGCTCTGAGTGCGGAATGGAGTGTGCGTGCGGTCGAGTTTGTCGGCTCGTAGCCCGATGGGGAACATCTGGGATGGTCCCACCCTTCTTGAAGAAGTTCTTTCTTTCGCGTCCACACGTTATTCCCCTTTGAGAACCGACGTCAAGCTCAAGCTTCAAATGTAATTGGTCCAGAGCGCGGACTTCAGCTTTAGTGCCACTGCGAGCGCTGACACGCCACGATTCCCAGGGTACTAAGCCCATCGCGTCTCTAGTGCCTGCACTTGATGCTTCTGGGCCCAAGGTCAATTCGATGGTGCAGGCAGATGCAGAGAGCGCTGCAGACGCACGACTGTATCCAGGCCTTCAGAAATGGGGCGTGGGGGCGGACACCGCGACGGCACGAAAGTGCCGGTGATACCAATTTCGACGACAGCTTGATGCGGTGCACCAACTCACGAAAACGCGGTCATGGATGATGATCAGACACTGAGAGGCGAGTTTGGCTTTAGGTGTTCTTCCTGTTGGTTTTTTTTATTGTTTACCTTTTCCTGGTTTTATAATCATGCTGTCAACTTTTACCAACCATTCCATCATGAACAGAAGCCCAGCTGTTCAACGTGACCAAGTCGATACGGAGCGTGGCGGTTCCTTGAGTTGCGTCTGCAGCGTGGCAACGTCAAGTTGATGCACAACGTCACTTCGACTATCCGCGCTTTGAACGTGAGCGATGAGAATGCCTTTTACATCCATCCACCGCTGCTTTAAGCTTGAAAAGCCGGTCCATGTAGTTGGTTCCAACACTCCTGTTGTATTCTTTTCTTCGCAAAATTTAGCTAGCACACGTGAGCTAGCTGCTTTCTACGCTGCCGCCTTCTGGGCGATGGCGGGTTTCGCCGGCTGTCGAATCAGCAGCAGGATCAGCGCCAGCAGCTTCTCGTACGTGACCAGAGAGATCGCCGCAGTCAGAACGGTCTGAAGCAGCTTGGCCTGTAGCCCTGCAAAGTACCCGGCCACGCCTCTGTCGGTGTAGATCTGCGCGAGGCAACCGGTTAATCCCGTGGCTCGGGCTGAGCCCTCGTCATTCGCCTTTTGCTGCACGCGCATGAGCGACTGCGCGACTTGCAGCGGGTACGTGACCACGGTCGTGAGCGACTTGGCCAACGCACCCAGTAAAAAGATGTCCAGCACGGACAGGGCCGCTCCCGCCGGTCCGGTGGCGTGGCGCTTCTTCTGGAGCGCGATTTTCATGCGCTCGTAGCTGACGTAGTGGATCACCGGGTTTGACACAAGAACCAGTGATGCCAGCGTGCCGCTCCAAAGCGAGAGGAAGCCTTCATTGGCGGTGACCTTGCGCAGACAATCTATTACCCATTATGTCAATCGGACTGTTTGAAGCAGTAAAAGCACCCGCAAGCACGTACCGAGCACACCCGAGTACTGCGCGGCGTCTTTCGACTTGAGCCGCATGTTGGCGACCCACAGCGGCGCACAAATGTACACGTTGATGACACCTGCAAGACACGACAGTACAAGGTTCTGCACAGGAGTGACGTTGCCGCTCATTTGTCGGTTCTGTTGCTGCAGTCGCTTCAGCAGCTGCGTTTTTAGTCCATTGTAGCTGCGCCACAAAAGCCAGCGTCAGCATTTGAGCTCTTCTCCACTTCCACCACAGCCAACGCACCAGAAGAAATAGACAAAGTTGGAGCCTCCGAGCGCGACCTGCGTGGACACGTGGCCTTGATACACCCGCCACTTGTTCTTCTGGAGGATCGCCGACGCCTGCACCCAGAAACTCTTCGAGACGCGCTTCACTTTCAACTGCTCTGCGCTCTCCTTGTGTGGCTCTTCCTGCTTCGCCAATTCGTTGGCCTCCACTGCAAATTGCAACAGCACAAAGTGTACAGCCCTCACTGTTACATGTAGTCCCCACGCTTCTCTGACTTTAGTGTGGACTCGTACCTTGCATGATGGTCTTGATCTGGTCCAGCGGGTACAGCAGCGCCATGGCCAACATGCCACCCTGCCAATACACACACAAAGGTTCAGTTGATGTTGCCAGTATGGCGGACGTTGCAGGCGGTACGCACCGCGCTGCCTGCGATTCCGTGCGTGAGCGTCTCCATCCTGTCGGTGCGATTGTGTCGAGCTTCAACTATTATATTGACGTATGCACAGACACGGTCATTAGCTAGACACTACTAGTAGCCGGACACTGTGGATAGATGGGCACTGTCGCTATCTTGGTAAGTACGAAAGTTGAGCGATGACTTGCTCCAGTAACGTGTTGTGCAGTGCTGCGTTGTGTGAATGGTTCACGTGCGTCGAGAGATGCACGTGAGACTGCCACGGGCGTGCACATTCGAGTCACGGGACCAGCTTTACATCGCTGGTCAGGCGGGAAATCGTCGAGCCCGCAATGGTTTGCGGTGGCACGCCACTTTGGAAAATCACTTGCGTGTATACCGCAGCCTGTTCAAGGTGCGGGTCAACGTGGTTAAACTCAGCGCTGCAAGGTGAAGCCGCCGCGCACGCCAGTGGACAGGGCCATCAGGCGACATCCATTTTAACGCCGTGTCTCTTGGTGGAGCCGCCGGATGTTCGTTCATCAACCTAGACGGCGATGGTATTTGCACAGACACACATTCACACACGCGGACGCTGTTTGCAACTCCACTCACCTCACCGCTCGAACGCATCTATCGATCGGTCTCCAGGCCCTCACTGAGCACTGCTCACTGAGCAGCGACCATAAGCTTAAAGAGTGACACCAATTCCAGGCGATCCTGTTAGAAGGCTTGGAGTCGTGTTGCAGAGGATTGTAGACGTAGACGCAGAAGCGAAGGTTAGTGGCGAGTGAAGTGAAGTGATTGAGCACTAGAAGGAAAATTGGAAAGTGATTGAAAGTGAGAGG
>KV725125.1:0-50872 GCA_000500205.2 Phytophthora lateralis
AGAAATACTGCAGCAACCACAATGTCACCGTCCTGTACGCCTGCGCGCTCCCCGACATCCGCAACGTGTTGGTGAAGAACGAGATCACAGACCACGAGAGTTTCTATTCAAGCGCAGAGTCAGCTCTTGCGTTTTGTGAAAATCAATTGCTAGGCGGTCCAGTCTCCACCGCTGCAGAGTCTCTGGATCTTCCTAGAAATATCAAGACTGGGTGACGTATTGCTAGCCGGCGGTGGTGAATGCCAGCATATAATTGTTTGAAATTCACCCGATAGGACTTTCTGAAGATGCAATAGGAAGTTTGTCCTCCTACGGACAAAGGGTCTACTAAAACGGACCGTCGTGTCCGTTTCGTCCGTCGATCTGGGGTGTGTTTTGCCTGTGTGATACTGGACAAACACGGCAATGAGCAACAACAATCACGAAGATGATCGCCGCTTCAGTCGCTTGCTATCGTCGCCGTCTCCTCTTCCTCCGGCCAAGACGCAAGCTCTGCTTCGACGTCGGCGCCGAGTCCCCCCTCGAGACGTTCAACAGCATGAACCGTGGTTATTCCAGAGCGCCAACGTCTATCCGCTCCCCGTTATGCCTCTAGCGTCTCCGAGTCTTTCACTTTCAACTAGCGATACCTCGTTTTTCTACCTGGATCTCAATAGTTTGAAGAGTTTGTTGCCACCTTCTGACGCTCGAAGTCGTCCGAGGAGCAGTGAAGACGTCTATGGCAGTACCGTGAGCTTCCGAAATGCTCGTGAACCATCAAGTCGAGGACGACCAGCGCCTCCTGCAAGACTGGAGGCTCTGAATCTCAGTTCAACGCAAGCAATCGACAAGAAACATCGACACACGAAACGGAGGAGACAAGTGGGTCTCATGGCGAAGCACAAGCTCCGCAGAAAGGCTCTACGTCTTGATTCGGCCAAGGTGCGACCGTCCTCGCAAGAAATGCTGGACTCCGATGCTGCTGCTGTTTATTTATCCCCAACGAAGCATGGTCGCAGTAAAACGAGGAAGAATGTCACGCTGCAGCATGTCGGCCCTGGAATGAAACGCCGACCGGCGATGCATTACGCGTTTGACTACGATTCGGACGGCCAAGGGGAAACGGAACGGCCTGTGACTCCATTTGAAGATCTTGACGAAGAGCAACGACAGAAGACGATCATTGCGACGCACTTGAACTTGACATTGGAGGAATACGAGCGTCTGGATGCTGCTTTCGGGAATCGTTCACACTCTAAAGGTGCGTCCGAGGACGACCATTCTATGACAGAAAGGTACTATGAGGAATTTCACACGTTTGACGTCGATAATAGCGGATCCATCTCCCCCGATGAACTGCGGCAGCTACTGCTCACTTCTGGTGAAGAAATGGACGACGCAGAGCTGGCCTCTGTTCTTGAGCAAGCTGACACGGATCATGACGGCGAAATCAACTTTGACGAGTTTATTGGCCTCATGCGCGCGCGCAAGCGCCTGCTGCAGGTCGCTAACCACATGGGGGTAAATGGCAATGGCCCAACAACGCTGAGCAGTACAGTTAGTCCTGGCTTCACGAGAAATGTCGGTGCTCCTGGGCAGAATTTACCTCCTTTGAAGCTCGCAGCTCGCCAAGCAAAGCGCCATCTCCAGCCTCAAAGCCGCTCGCTTGCTGGTACTCGAGCAACGCCGTCGTGTCTTCGGCCTGGCTCGAAAGTCGACATTGGGGATCTACGACGAGAACTTGCGCTTTCGGAATACGGGATTCAGGAGCTTAACTCGAAGGTGCGCGAAGGCTTGCAGTGGGTCCAGCAGCACTGCCCCGTGCGATCGCTCAAAGCGCAGGTTTTCTGCCATCGGTGGGGAATGGAGAAGGTGCACCAGCTTTTCGTACGCCTCCAGTCGCAGCAGATCTCGCGCGCATTTCGGAAGTGGGCAGCCTTCCTCATGTTCGAGCGCAACAAGATCAAAGCCAACATGTTCCTCAAGTGCAAGGCTAGTCAGAAAATGACGGCGATCATGACTAAATGGCGACGGAAGGTCACTCGACGCAAGTTTGCGCGCTGGAAGACCGAGTGCGTTCTAGACGCCCGCAACGAGCTCCATTCTGCAGCAATCGAGATCCAGCGAATCGTTCGTGGAGACCTCGCACGCTTACGCCGACTGCGTGTGCAAGAGGACGTGGCAGTGATCCACCTTCAGGCAATCGTTCGAGGTCGCGTGGCTAGAGCTTTGGCGAGTCAAAAGCGTCAAGCGAAGTTACAACATGAGGCGGCCAGCTTGCTCCAGCGGTGCTACCGCGGATACGCAGGCAAGCGACTCACCCGAGCGCTTTTCAAAGCCCAGAGGGAGACACTTGCAGCTTGCCGCATCCAGCGCACGTTCCGCAACTTCCAGCGACGCGAGCTTCTACGAGTGATTCATCTCACCAAGCTCGAAAACGACAGTGCAGTCGTCATTCAGTGCAGCATTCGCAGGTATCTCGCTCGAAAGGAACGCAAACGCCGAGCACTATGCCAGTTGCGAGAATGCAGCGCAGTGGTTCTCCAGCGATGCACCAGGGGTTATCTTGCAAGATGCCGAGTGCTCAAGTTGAGACAGCAGATCCACGCAGCGGTCACCATCCAATGTTTCTTCCGCGTGTGTCGATCACGACGCCGAGTGCACATGTTGCGAACCGAGAAGCAGTCCAAGGAGCGACAAGCGTTTGAACGCGAGGCAGTGACGCGAATCCAGGCGAAATGGCGCTCCACCAGCACCCGGAAACGCTATTTGCTAGACAAGCAACGTCATGCAGAGGCCCTCAAGATAGAAAAGTTCCGGAGACTTACCAGTGCCGTGGTCATCCAGTCGTTGTTCCGCGGGTACCTGGCTCGCCGCCGTGCGCAGCGTGCACGCTATGAACGGCTGAAGTGGATGAACTTTACTCTCCTGAACAGCAGCGCGTTGAAGATCCAGGCCTTTTGGCGTGGCTTTCACGGCCGCCTAGCTTCGCATTTGCGACTCCAAGCGCAAAAGTCCCAGCAACACCAAGAAAACGAGGCAGCCAAGCGGATTCAGGTCATCGCAAGAGGAAAACTAGCTCGCGAAGAGCGCCGTAAACTGGACCAAGAGCGTGCGAAGCTGGCATCACAGCAGCGTACGCGGGTGAAAGCTGCTCTCCGAATCCAAAAGGTGTTTCGGGGCAAACAAGCTCGTAAAATGGTGCAGGAATTTCAGCACAAGCACCGCGAGGAAGCGCGTCTAGCACTGGAACGTTTGGTTCACCAGACGAAGGCGCGAGCTGCGACGAAGATCCAAAGCTGCGCTCGGCGATTCCTTGCACGCTGTCAGTATCTGCACCGCAAGCGTGAAATGGAACTTCGTAGGCAGCAAGAGGAGCTCCGGATCACGCAAAATCATGCCGCGGTCGTGATTCAATGTGCCATGCGGCGAGCTGGGGCTAAACGCATTCTTTTGCAGCGACGACGCGAGTTTGAAAAGCGCATTTCGATGATGGCCTCCGAGAAGGCCCACGACGAGATCGAGAGACTTCGTCAGGAGCAAGAGGAAGAACTTCTCAAGCTCAAGCTGCAGCTCATGTTCCAAGCGAGCACTGCCAACGAGGAGGCCGCTAAGTTGCGCGATGAATTGGCTCGACAGCGTGAAGAAGAGGAAGAGCGTCGTCGCGAGGAAGCTCAGGAGTTGGCGCGTCTTCGTCTCGAGACACTCATGCAGCAACACGAAATCGACACTCGAATCGAGCAGGACCACCGGAAGAAGCTCGAGGCCCAACAACTGCGCGAGAAACTAGCGATGGAGAAGCAAGCTCAACAAGAGAAAGAAGCTGCCATGCGTACACAAGAGAACGAGGAGTTAGCTGCACTGAAGATGGCCACAATGTTATCAACCAGACCCACAAGCAAGCAAGAAGAGCAAGACAAGGAAAATCGGACCCTACAACAAGAAGTCGCGCACCTGAAGCAGGCTGCCCTGGCAATCCACAAGGATCAGGCCCGTTTGAAGATCCAGGCCGTGTGCTTGAAGCACATCGCTCGCAAGAGACTAGCAAAGCTACAACAACAGTTAGCAGCCATGGACGATATACACGACGAGGAACAGCGCGTTAGACTCAAGGCTGAGCACCAAAAGGAGTTGGCTCTAGCGAGACTCAAGGCCATGATGGACGACGAGGCTCGAGCTAGAGAACAGGAGATCAAAGAGCTCGAAGTCGAAATGCTTGACCGCGCTCGGAGGGAGAAGGAGCGCATCGCTCTGCGGAACGCGTCTGCGAGGAAGATTCAGTCTCGTGCCCGCGGGTACTTGGCTCGGCAGCGCGTGAAAGCCATCCAGCGAAAAATCGACAAGGAGCGTGAAGACCGTGCGAAAGTCATGCAGGAGACCATTGAGGCGGCTGAGGCGGAGGTGGCTGAAGCACTCATCGAAGCTGGAGAGACCGAGGTGAACGCAGCTGAAGATTCCGAGGAGTTGAACGCGGACGAGTGGGTCGAGTACTGGGACGAGAACGCGCAGGCTTCGTACTTCTACAACATCCGGACGCAGGAAGCGAGCTGGACTCGGCCGGTGTCAACGCCCTCTGCGAAAGCCATGGAAATCGTGATGGCAGCAACGGGGCTCACTGACGAGCGCGAGCAGGAGGCAGGAGCTGGTTACGTCGACTACGCTGTCGCTGAACAGGTTGACGCTAATGGGTATCCGGTCCCGGCATCCACAGCTGAAAGCTACGCAGACGAGTATGGCTACTATGATCAGTACGGTCAGTACCATTACTACGAGCAAAGCAACGCCGCGTACTATGGCACACAGCAATTCGGACAGGGATATCCTCAGGTGATGGGGGTGCAGCCCAACTACGCAGCGGCGGCAGCAGCGAACTATGCGTACCAGGCAGCAGCAGCGATGGCGTTTAATCAAGCTATGATGTACGGCACGCCAATGATGGGATATGGGAACCCTGCGATAACCCAACCAGGTCAGCAATATCCTCAACCTGCAGAAGCAGTGGCAACAGCACCCACGCCAGAAAATGAAAGCGCTGGAGACGCTGTCCCACCAGATCCGTGGGAAAAGTTTTTCGACCAGTACACTGGGGCAGCTTACTACTACAACAACATCACGGGAGAACAATACTGGGCATAGGAAGAACAGAATATCATTGTCAGAATCGACTCGATAGTTGCAGCGTAGACCAAACTTTCGAGTAGTGTATGTCCACATTAGTCGGGGAATACTCAGTCTTCGTCCACATTCATCATGGAGCTATCAGAGAAATCCAGACTGGAGCATGCTAGTGACTGTCGACTGCGTTCGATGCTGCTGTAGGACTGGTCCAGGCGCCGAGACAGCTGCGAGCCTCCCGCCCGGCGAGCTGTAAGCGCGGCACTCATTGGGGTGAGACCACTCGTTCTAGGAGCATCATTCGGCGGCTCTGCAAATTCAAGGAATGAACCCGGCCCGCTAGACAGCGATTCCTCGAAAGCCACGGTAATCATGGACCCCGCAAGAGTATCTTTGGGGGCATACGAAAGCGCCTGTACCACGAGGTAAAGACAAATGGTGTTAGAACTCACAGCACACGAGGTACATACATTGCGCCTTACCGCATGGTAGGACTCGATCGCCTGCTCGAGATTGCCCTTCATATGATACGTGAAGCCTAGGGCAGCAAGAATGGATGCCTGTAAGGGAACATAACACAAAGTCAGCACGTCAGCGGCTCGAACTGTTGCTTCCCTGGCCACCTGAGAAAACAATGCAGTTTGTTCAACGTACATTCCGCGGCGATAGCCGAAGTGCGCTTTGAAAATAGTGAATAGCCTGATCGAACTTCCTGTTCACATCGAAAGCATAGCGCTCAGCATCTAGATAGATGTCAGACAAAATCTCCAAAAGCACACCCACCGTAGTTTGCGGTACGAGCATCCAAGGTTGAACAGAGTTGGTTCCCACGTCTCCATGAGTCGCTATCCGGATACAAGC
The DNA here is from genome assembly GCA_000500205.2 of Phytophthora lateralis. Classification (NCBI taxonomy): domain Eukaryota; phylum Oomycota; class Peronosporomycetes; order Peronosporales; family Peronosporaceae; genus Phytophthora; species Phytophthora lateralis. The sequence continues at coordinate 5,956 of KV725125.1, forward strand.
AGGGGGGAACACATGGTAAGATTCTTGGGTCCTTCTTACGAGACAGGACACAGCTCTTACCTCGGGGAGACCCTTGCATAGTTCCAACGCCTTGGTGAACATCTCGATTGCTTGGGGGTAGTCTTTTTCCTTGTAGAATACACTGCCCATCTCGTTATAGACCAATGGGTCAGTGGAACAGATTACGCTCGCTTGCCGAATAAACTCTTGTGCTTGGACTAAGTTGTTGGTACGGAGGTACTCCATGCCAATGTACAAAGGCGGCAAGTGCGACCCAGGAAAGAGAGTGGAAGCTGTCCGATATGATGACATGGCCTGGTCGCTTTCATCCTGTGCCGCAAAGGAATTTCCAAACCCGATCCATGCCGGTGCGTAGCTCGGCTCTAAAGATGTCGCTTTGCTGCAAAATGCACACCAATCCGATGACTGTAAGCTCTTTCAGCGTCTTTGGGCACTCTGCATCCGTGATAACACAGTCTACGTACTGGAAATATCGCTGAGCAGCCTCGTACTTCTGAATCAAGAGGTAGTAGCAACCCACAGTATACCAAGCAGATGCTTTAGTCGGATACACATCTACCTATTGCGAAACATATGCAGGCAAGTTAGCGTTACATGACTCCCATAGTTACACGTATAAGCACGTTTGGTAAAAGTTACCATTTGGTGTGCGTAGTGGAACAGCTCTCGCTTCCTTCCCAGCTCTACCAGCGTACCCACGTACACCGAAATCACGCGGAAATTGAACGGGTCTCGCTCACGAACGCTGGAACATCCACGTATCGGTTAGTAAAACTAAAATATTAATACGCTGTAAACCCATGCACCTTTCACAGATTTCGTATGCCTGCTGGATATCGTGCTGGTAATAATACGTTTCGGCTCTCGTAACATTCTGCAGATGCGTCCGTGTTAGTACTTCCACTCAACTACATCGTATCAAAAAAGTGCTGCGTCTGTGACGTACCAGGTCTAAGTTATCCATCAGGCCGAATTCTTGCTCCACCTCGGTAAACTTCTCCTCAACAGACGGCGTTGAATCATACTGCAACCGCAAACTGTTAGCCAGCACGAACAACCCCTCAAACAGCATGACCATCTTTTCTTCTTCGCACCTTTCCGACGTGCGTCTGATACAAACACTCGAGCAGTTGCATCTCATCGGTCGAGAAATCCAGCGACGCCACGAGCTCCTTCTCTTCTTGTGCCGACAGCATTTGCTTATCAAAAAGATGGAAAAACGCCTCCGAGCAGTGCACGTCGCAGCGCAGCGCAGTGCGAAAAGAGAGGGTGGCGTTCTCATGGTGGCCAATCGCTTCAAACGTCTCGCCCATGAGCAGCGCCAGCGACGACACCACATGGATACCCTCCCCTGCCGTCGACATGTTCTTGGCGAGCAGCAGCACATCCTCCTCTTGCTCTGGTAGCACCGTCCCTAGCAGCTCCAGACACTCGTCCTTCTGCTTGATCGCCAACTACAGCAACAATCCAAGCATTTAATCAGCCTAAAATCCACACAAAATATCTCTTTTTCAACCCCCACGCACCATGCACCTGCCCAGCAGCAGCACCGCCCTGAGCGTCACGTGCTTAGCTGCACCTTTCACTTGTGATAACCTGGCCTTCTTGATAGCGTGGATCGCGCGGTGGAACTCGCGGTTCATGTAGCACGCGTCTGCGAACAGCAGTACGTCGTCTGCGTCCCTGGGCGACATGGTCAGCAGCTTGTCCGCGTAGAAGAGCGCGGCCGCCGCGTGATGCTGACGACTGCAGCTCTGCACGAGGCCCCGGAGTCTCCGCACAACCTGCATATTTTTATCCTGCACTGGGAGGACGTTGGTGGACGTATCTGGGCTCTTTTTAGCGGTCAAAGGGGCGTCGCATTTGTCCTCCAAGTGCGTCGGGTGTCTCACTGCGTCCATGGCGGCGTCCTGTCCTGCGTCCTGTTCCGTGTGCAACGGCCTGCGGGCGGTGATGAAGGCGGCGGACTGAGCCACTCGTCGTCGGCGCTTGTGGGCGCGCGCGCTGGCCTCGTCCGCTGCGCTGGAGGCTGCCGAATCGAAGGCGAGCGTGCGCGTGGTGCACTCGGGCGTCTGGACAGGCGACGGTTGCCGCCCGCCACGAATAGAAGGAACGGGAGGCCGCGCCGGCGTTGGAGGCGGCGCCATGCTAGAGGCAGCGCGAGGCGGGAGCAACGGCGAGAAACGAGATTACGGAGGCACGTAGCGCCACTGCCAGCAAGCGATGCTGGAAAATTGTCGGATAGTATTACTATTTTGGCACTCGAGCTACTATAGTAATATGGATGGAAAACGTTGCGGTGAAGCATCTGGTAACCATGGATCAAGGAGTTGCTGCTGCACATTTTCTACCGCGTGACGCCCGACGGCAAAGTGGAGCGCGTGAAGCTGCATATGGGGTGACGACGGTGGCAATAACTGCGAGAATTTGCGTTGTGCGGATGTGGCGATGAGTGCCACGAGCAAGGAGAAGACGATCCAGTCGGTGGCTGATTTGTTACCTGCAGTTTGGCGACCTCCTTCGCATCCGTGAAATTCCTCATCGGCGCTTCGCCTGTTCCAGTGTATTACTACGCGACGGTGCTCTTCTTCTCGATCGACTGTTGGACCTAGGGTGAAATTCAATACGTTGGGTGGGATTATCATGGACAAACCTATTTACCAGCATCCTGTTCGAGTACTTCGAAAGTAAGAAACGGATAGGACGTCGTGGTATGATACCTCACGATGCTATGACGATACTATTCGACCAGCACCTCACGATGCAAAAAACAACCTTCAGCAATTGCATTCTTCCAGATCCAAGCGGCAGCAGAGCGCGTGGAGGATCGACCGTGTCCACTTATGGGCGCTGCCTCTCGATTTGACGAAGTTGCTCAGGGTCGTCTCGCGCTGGACCAAAGGGCGAAGCAATTCGCGATACACGGGCTCCACAACAGCTTCATGGCGCTTTGTAAGCATCGTTTCGCCGTTCATTACGTGACAGCCTGCGACCGACACCAGTGGGAGTTCTTGATCTAGACGGGGGCCAAGCACTAGTCTCACGTCTTGAAACTTGGTGCTGCGTCCGACACGATCCACGCTCTCGCACGCACAAGCAAAATTCACGAATCGGAACTTGCATTCCGACAAATCTCCACGAGACCAAAGGAACTCCAGGATGTGGTCGGCTTCACACTCCGACACCAGCAACACTTGGCCATTGTCAAACATCAGCATGGCGTCAATAACGCGCAGGAACTCGTTCACTTTATCGTCGTTTCTCCGCGTGGCGATTGTCGCGAAGAAGTTCTCAGTCCCGAAAATGTGCGTGCTCGACCACGCCAACCCTGCCATATTCCGGGGAGAGATCCACTGGCGAACGAAGCTCTCCATGTCAATCACCCTTATCGCCCTGCTGATACCCTCAGCCGATTCAGCACGTAAGATCCTCGTGTAGTCCCAGACTTTTTCTTGCGTAGGCGAGCATCTTGGCACTTCAAGTTCTTGCTCTTGCTGCACTTCCTCCTCCACGTGAAGTTTTCGCTCACACTCGTCGGTATGTGCCGTAACACAAACCTCGTCGTCGAATCCGTACACGCAGCCTCGACGGCAGATTTGGGTGATCAGCGCGTCATCGTCCCCTTCCAGACCAAAGCGAGCCTTTGCCTCGATGATCCGAGCAATCTTATCGGCGCTGAGCTTCTCTTGGTAAAGCGTTTCTAGAGACCAATCTTCGTCCACCAGCTCTGCTCCGCGTTTGAGTTGTGTCTTCCGGTACTGAATCCCGTTGTCTGCCCACTCGAGCAATCCACGGACCGCCTCGGCTTTCGTGTTGTCCACTACCCAATTCAAGACATCAATCGCTGTCAAGCGAGAGACTTCCCGTTGGTTGCTGGTTTGTAAAATACTCTTGTGTGCCCTCATCGAAACTTGCAATCCACAGAGTTTGGGTTGCCGCATTCGTCCCGCACCTTGCATCAGCTTGTCTTTCGTAAGTTTGGGACCAAGTGTCAACAAGGCTGACGCGTTGTGGGGCAACTTCATGTCGGATCCTCCTGCGCGAGCCTCGTCGAATATCACGAAAGTCTCTTGTTCAGACATGGACGCTTTTTTCAAAGGCATCCAAAGGTGTCGGCTCTTCTCAACAATTACCCAGCAGCTGTACTTTTCACGAGTGTCGTAGTACGTTACCCCTGCAAACTCAAATGCAGGCTGCTGAAGGAGGAATTCTGCTGCGTCATAATTCGAGACACCAGCGAGCAGAGCCCCAGTATCAATGAGAGCTTGTACGCGCTTAGCCATCGCGAATTCAAGAACACTTTGCCATAGGATCGAGCCATGCTGCGAATTGGGGTGGATAACCTCGTAACTCTGCGTAACCCGTAAAATCTTGGCGATCATGTTGCCATTCGTGCCCAAGAGCGAAGGCTCATCTGGCTCGCGCTGCGTGACCGAGAGCGGAAGGAGGCGGTGATTGTCATTCGTTCCCGAGAAGCCAATGCTGTTGTCTCCTGTTGCGAGATTCCACGCCGTTCGTGACAGCCGCTGTGGATATTGCAGCGTATCCTTCGTGAAGACGTACGTGTTGAGGTAAAAGTTGATCGTTTCCATGCAAAACTGGTAGACTCGGCAGTGTCTCGAATTGCCGGATATCGGCAAGACTTACTTGACGCACATCACCCAACGCCTTTCGATCTTCATGACTCAACCCAGACTTCACGTTTGTTTACCATTGCTCGTACAATTGCTGCTGCTCCGAGATATCCAAGCGCAGCAGCGTCCGAAACGCGTTTCGAACCTCATCATCCGTGAGACCGCAATGATAATACCCCAGCAGGGTCAACACGATGCACACATCAGGGTGGCGGAATTCAGACCGCTCCGAAGGAACATCAGCCGCTCGGAAGGGGATCGCAAGCTTCTTCAGTCGCGTTCCAGGTACAGGGAGCCCGTAGTCGACGCGATATCTCTTCTCCATGCAATGCTCCAATACACCGAACGCTACCTATCCTCGCAGCACCAATAGTGGCAACAGGTACGGTGCAAATTTCTCTATGTGCTCGCCCAGAACTTCGTGTAAACTCACACTCGAGTCCGTAATTGCCGCCACTAGTGATTCACGGGCGGCTCCTGTTCCAAATGCATTCAGCCACATGAGCTCGAACGGAGCGTTGTCGATCAGATCCAGTACCAGCGACTTCTTCAGTTCTTCTCGCAGTACTTCCGTGCCCTCGACGGCAGTGTTCAAGCGTGTACCGTCATACGCCCCCAACCGTTTGGCATAGTCCGCCGCGAAGCAAGCAACATGGGGAGTCTGCAGTACGGTAGCGACTCGGGAGCTCGAGGATGTATCGGCCATTGCGCGCAAAAGAGCTTCTGCAGCTTTCCATCGCTCGATACCGCTGCAAAGAGGAAGTGGCGTGCCCACTGCGTACACCAAATGATACTTGTGGTGAAGTAACGCGTCGCACTCGTCGAGTACGTCAACAAACTGGTCGTTGTCAAGGATCTTGTCCAGGATCGTCACCACTGATTCGTCGTGGCTTAACTCTAGACGCTTCAGTTCCAGCAACATCCGATGCTCAGGAGAAACCAGTTGAAACCCACCGAACAACCTTAATTCTTCAAGTGCGTCGTGGATAATCTCGAGTTTTCTAGTGTCCAAGTCGATCTGCCGGTGGAATGGTTGCTCGAAAATACTGAGCTGGGCGCTCGAAGCTGACAGATAGCGGTGCATGAATTGCCGCGCTTCGCTCAGCAAAGGACCCAAAAAATGAGCGCGAACGATTCGAGGACATCGACGTCGTGTGAAATACAGAAACAGCATCGGCAGGATCACACGCGTCTTGCCGCGACCCACATTCAGTTGGCAAACGGTCCCTGGGCCATTGATCAGATGCTGCGCAGTCACAAATTGCTCGTGTCGGATCTGCAGCCTCCCCTCTACCTCAAATGCCAGCCAGTACGGATACTCTGTCGATGTCCACTGGCGCACATTGACCAGTTCATCCACCAACTGAGGGCTAGACAGCTCACCGCTTTGCGTGGCTTTCCAGATGAGTCGCTCGACCTTGTCTTCCAGCACACAAGAGCTCCATAAATTGGATAACCCCTCTCTTGAAATGATCTCTCGCTTTCGCAGTCAACTTCTGAGTCAACGCGTACAGCATTTCGTCGTCGAAAGAGCATCGCACAATGTCACTCACAGTGAGCAGTGGTGAGAAGTTGGCAAGTTCGAGGAGCCGATCACGGTTGCTGCTCGTAGACTTTGAAAACGCATCCCACAAGTACTTTTCAGCCTCGCGTCGACGGGATGCAACACCTTCAAGTAACGTTGAAAATGCACCAAGCAGCTCCCCCGGGGAGGCCTTCAACTGCATTTGAGGCTAAGAGTTGTAGCAGTGCCAACTGAATTGCAGTTCGTCCAGAATCGCCTTGCTCATGGGATCTGTACAACTGCTTCGTAGCGGCAGCGGTGGAACTGTTCTTGTTGTTGGGGTAGTATACCTAACAAAGCAGCCCAGTTCCGCTTCCATGCTCTTCACGTATTCACCTTCAATAGGAGGAGGGCCCAGCGACACCAACTCTTCAGTGGGAAGCTTCACCGGCGCGTACTGCGTTTGCCCAAAGATGAACCTCTCTCCGTGTCGAAAGCGAGAGCGCAAGGGGTTCCGCTGAACTCTCCCCTCAATTGTATCACTGTACTCCGTTTTCTCATCAGCACTACTCATAGCCCTACTACCCGCTGGAGTCTGGTCATAAAGGAAAGCTAGACGCTCTGCTTGTGCGAGCCATGCAGCAGCCAAAATGTTCACTGCCGGTTCACGGTAACTCAATTTGCAGATCGCCAGCAAAGTATCCCTTTCGAAGTCAGAAAATGGTCTACTGGATCTGCAAGCTCGTAGTATTTGCAGAGCAGCCTCCGCGCCGGTCATTTGCAAGCGCTTGCTGGGTACGTCCGTCCCAGCTAAGGCACAAACAGTCTCCGTTTCAAACACTTTCAACCGGCGGTGCAGATCATACGACGCAATATCAACAATACTATTCGCCTTGGAGGGAATGTTGATATCAACCAGGCCATCCGAAGAATTTGCTACAACACCAACTGGGAGCAGCATACGCAGTTCGGGTCGAGACGTATCGGATTCGTCCTGTAGCTCCAGCACAAGGTACCGACTAAACCGCGGCAGAAAATCATCCAATTGTTGGTTCGTTGCCAAAATGTACCCTTTGTGCTTCACAGACTCGAACTGCATGCTGCTGTTTACAGTAAACGTCAGTTTGAATCGTGGGAACTCAATCGTCAGAATATCTTCCGGAGTCTTGAGCGGATGCAAGAATTGTTTGTCCTCGAGTTTTGTCAGCACGTCCAGTACATTGTCCAGTACTTTCTCTCTTGGAACCAACCTGTCATAGGTACGAAGCTGCTCCAAAATCCACTCGTACGAACACTTGGTATCACTGAACGGCACTTTGTAACATTGGAAAGCGCCATTGTCGTCCAATGCGGCCACGAAAAACACCTCACGAGACTTGGCCTCCGTCAGCCGAAAGAGAACGCACGTTTGCTCCACCCAGTACCAATGTGAATACAATTCACTCAGCTGAGACGGAAACAGTTCCCTGAACCTTTCAATCCATCCCAGTGAACACAACTGGAGCGTGCTGCTAATCGTGCGTGACGAGTTCACGACGAGCTCTTGGACGAACAACTCTTCATCTGCTAACAGCGCGAACTCGTATACTCGACCACAGTACTTGCTTTCGGTTTGAAACACGCCATTCACCGAGAGAACTTCGAAGTTGTGATTCCCAAACAGAGGCTCGAATCGTTCATGCTCTTGAATGTTGGTAGGGAGCCCCCCAGGAGCCTTGCCATCGGTTAGCACTACACCCGTAAACAGATTAATCGCGAAATGTGCTCCGGATGACTCAAAACAGCTCCCAAACTGCTCATCGCCTAGGGACAACTCGCCAACTCGACTCCAAGCTAAGTCTTGGGGAGATGTCGGGCTAATCAACTTCACCAATGCTGTGAGCACAATGTTCGCACCGCGCTTCTCCACATAGGCGATCAATTCGGATATCCGCTGAGTCATCATCTCGTCCACGCTACTCTCTACTCGCAGCATTTGCTCCGTAGAGGGCGCATTAATGCTCGCACAGAGGAAAGAAGTACGAAAGAGAACAATGAGTTCGCACGCGTCTTGAGCGGCATCGTCGTCCAGCGGCCCCAAACTGTACGCTAGCAGAGCATAGCCATACAAAATGCACTGCTTCTGACGGACCACCTCACTTCTGTCGCTCTCGCCTCCCAGGGTCGCACTCTCTGCCCAACGCCTCGCCATTCTTGCAAACAACTTCACGACTGCGTTAGCATGACCCGTAAACTGGTGCAAATACCCGGCAAGTTCACTGAGAAGCGGAACATTTTCAAAACTGCGCGGCGTTTGCTCCAGTTTGGTAGCAATCGTCTCCAGCGTGGCGTAAAAAGTCTCTAGACCCCTTTCGTCTCGGAGCATGTCCGTCTTCCAGAGCAATTTCGGCTTGTTTTCATCGGTCAAGACCCCAACCTGGTAGATTGACTGCCGCACGATGGTGTCCACATACCGGTGCGACCACGGAAAAGCGTCCTCAAGCAAAGCCCACTGCAGCTTTCGATACTGTTGATTGGGAAAGGAACGCAGCGACCCAAGCGCAATGAACGCTGTCTTCTCTAACTCTTCAGATTGCTGATGCAAATTCGCATACACCAAATCCCCTCGAGTGTCCTTGTCACCAGGCCAGGCATTCATCCATTGAAAATGGCCAAATGGCTCAGGCATCGTCTCGATGAAGCTGTCGATCACGCTCGTCTGAGTAGCCTTCAAAGGGTTCAACACTTCGTCTGCTTTGTCCTTCCACGTCAAAGCTGTGCCGTGTAAACTGGGACTCCACACGCATTGAGCCTTGAACTGAGAGATGTTACTCAAACGGTCCACCGTTCCTGGGCCGTAGCATCCTAGAAGGTATAGCGCAGCTGGAGTTACAGTGAATATCGTAGCTGTTGCGCAAAGCGCTCGCATCGAAGCCTGCTGACAGTAGAATTGCTGCCAAGTTGTAGGGCTCAAGTTGGGCAAATCCTTCATTTCAGGCGTAGGTTCGGCTGGAGCGAGCGCTCGTTGTGCAAGTAGACACAAGTTGCCCATAATCTCGAGATTTCGTGGCATGGTCAGCATGAAAATCACCTGAAGTGCGTCGTCCTTCTTCGCAGGGAGTGGTCTGATCAGAGGCGGTGGTGTAGCGATGGTATTTTTCAACGTTTCCTTCGTTTGCTTGATCTCCACCTGGAGGCGCCTAACGTCAGCAGCAAATTGTGTCTTGGCGCCGCTCTGTCGGAAAGACTTTGCGAACTGACCAGGAGGGTACGCCTGGTACAAGCGTTCTTCTTCTTCATCGAGATCGCGCTGCTTCGAACGCAGTTCTTGGTTTAAATCTGAAATCTTGGCGCGAAGTTCGGCTGCCACTCTCTTCTTACCCTCAATTTCTCTCCACTTGCTGAGCACATGCGCTTCCTAGATCGTAACTTCATGGTTGTACATAGCGACCATGTCGTTACTGCCCAGGCCAAACTGTCGTCCGAAATCAAATGTCGGACCCTGATTAGTTAAGTGGAACAGCGCGGGCCCGTTCACTTTCTCGTTCCACCCACGAATGTACTGAGCCACGTGCTGGAGAGCAGAAATCGCTGCACGATCGCTAACAACCGCCACCTTCAGGTCTTGCCAATTGAGCGCAATGCTGTACGTGGCACATAATGGCACTTCCCCCACGCATTTCTGGTGAACCAGGCAAAACGCAATCCACATCACCAGCATTTCACGACTTCGCTGCTCCACGTCCAACACAAATGTCAAGTGTGGACCATCGCGCCACTCACTCGCAACAGCTTCGTATGCAGTGATGAGTGACTGCATTTGCCCCACGATAAGCTCATCATCCCCCACCTGCTCGTAGGAATTGTCTAGCTGAAGAGATCGTGCAAACATAAACGCCTCAACTGTCCGCAGTGCGAGAATGCATCTGTAAGATTTCGGAGCAGCGTGTGATCGCTCCCAGTGAAGGAGCTCACTCAAACTGCACGTAGCGCCGTCGATAAACAAACACCCCGCCAAGTTTTGTACTACTTGACGACGTCGAACCTCGTCATTTTCACCGTTTTCTGCGTCTCGGTCTCGTTTAGGTGAGACGATTTCCACATCACAGTTGAGTCTACTGAGCTGCTGTAACACGGCAGAATCCGGTAAACGGTAATGCGACGCGGTTTGGTGATTCACTGCATCGACCAACACACCAATGCTAGATCGCAGCATAACACACTTTGCCTGGAGCGCAGACACTTCATACCCGCAGTCCAGGAGCTCGACAACATTCTGAACGACGACTTGCAGCATGAAAAACAACTTGTCCACATAGTCACAACCATCTTTCACGGGGATACCTCGACCAAACGCGGTCTCCGCTTCTTCCATGGCAGATTGGAGCAAATTCAGCCGAAACAATACCATCGTCTTCCGAAACAGACCCTGTCCGCAGCAGAGATTACGCGCGATAGCTGCTTGAACAAGTGGCCAGCACGTGTCCCGAGATCTTCCTCCGGTGTGTTGGCCGACGTCCGTTGTTCCTCCGTGTGGAGAGAGCGAGATATCGCCACTTACGTCGTCTTCCGACATGGAAGTTACAGACGCAACAGCACGGCGCACCACAGCTGCAATGAACTGTGGTGTCTTCTGGTGGCCCAAACTGTTTGTCGCCGCACTCCGCTTTGATCCCTTGCCCTCCTGAGCTTTCCGCAGCTTCGTCTCAAACGCTTTCCTAAAATCCTCCTCCAATGCTGGATCTAGATCTGCACAATGCAAGACGTTGTAGACCTTGGGAACAGCACTATGCACGCACTTCCCTGTTTGTAGGAAGTGCAGCACCCGCTCCCACCCATCGATAAAAATCACTTCCAGCTTCAGCTCAGAGGCGTTCACCATAGTTCGCTGCACTGCACAGCCATACTTCGGCAGCCACGGATCGTACCAGACATCTCCTCGCTTGTGAATATCGTCTTTCGATCTTTCTAGACGACGAACCACCTCCCGTAGCGCTTCAACCTCGTGGACAGCAAAGACTGAAGCTGGAACAGTGCGATCGTCAACGAGGGGATCCACACGAGCACAATGATGCTCGTCCACCGTCACCGCCTCTAACATTCCCACGAATGAAGCAAATTTCTTCCCTAAAGTTTCACACAAGGCATCGTCCTGTCGATCACTCGGCGTCTTGTGCTTGAACCGGAAAACAACGTTGAGCAGCTCGTCACTGTCTGTCTTTTGTCGCTGCGGCCACTGCAGCGACTCATCTGCATCGTCATCTGCTCGGTTGCGCTTCATTTTCGCTTCAATTTGACGAGTGAGTGCAGTGTTGGCGCGCCTAAGTGAATTTCTGAGAGAGTTCGGTGGTCTCAACTCATCACTCCTATCTGGTGGTGGTCGTTGATACTTCTTGACCGACTTAACGTTTTAATTGGGACATCATTTCGCCGTGTCGCCTCCAGTAACTCGGACCGTAATGAAACGAGGAACAGCGCGTTACTAGAGACGAAAAGCGTTGTGTTAGCAGGTAGCAGCAGTTGCTGTACGGGTAGCGCATCAGTAGTTAAGGCACGGTTCAATGGAACAACAACCTTGGCAGCAAATATAAATTCATACGCAGCTACACTTACTCATCGCGTAAAATGCAAGATAGTATTATAATTCTCTGGATTTTAGATTTAGAGTTCCTAGAGGGGAGTCATCCCAACCCAAAACTACTCTAACTTATTATACGTGGAAGCCCAAATTAACACGTAGAACTCAACTCTTAAATAAAAGAACCTTAAACTGGATATTCCTGTTATACTGTATAAACTCTAGGCTAACTAGCCGTACCCAAAATAGTGGCTTTTGACTACTGGTAATTAATATTACCCATTTCGGGTCGTATCGTATTTGCAAAACATACTTTAATCAAGTTGGATGACTTTGAATATCTTATACACCGTGTGCTAGGTGAATGATGCTCGTGGCGGCATCATCGGTAAATTACGGCGGACCAAAGTAAGTTATTCTGGTGAATGTCTTCCGAAGTGAAATGTACAGCAGCGCATTCAATCAAAATCCGATATTACTTTTATCTGTGTACTGGGAAATGTTGGCCATCTTCACAATTCCAACAGCATGCCCCAAACTTGCCGCCTTTGTCTCAACTGTAGCAGCACCTCAAACGTACATGGAATTATATGCAAAGCACTATCTCTATCTAGGTTGTATCTCTTTACTCGGCACCGGGACGAAGCACCTTCGTAGGACGAGCTGCTGCAGACGCCGAACCCTTGAGCACGGTGTGTTTGCGCTTGCGCAACTGCTTGGTACGACGCTTTTGCTCGTTCTTCTGCATCCGGCGCTGGGCTGCCCGCTGCGGGTCGGACACAGCTTCGGTGCGGCGCTGAAGCTTCCGTGCGGCGCGGCGCGACGCCATCTTCCTCTGCACGAACGAGTAGGCCTCCAGGAACGTCGTCGCTCCCAGCTTTGTCTCCAGAAGTTGCAGCACTTCCTGCGCCAGTAGTGCGCTTTCAGGTGGTGCCACGGGCTCCGGTGCAAGCCCGCTCCTTCGGTTCTTGTAGCGGTTGCGCTGCTGTTGCTGCAACCGCACCTGCTCCTGCTGAGCCTGCAGCTCTTCCAGCTTGCTTGAAGCTCGATACAGCGGGTTGATGATCTGAACAACATACTGCTCGGCGAAGGCAGCGTCGTGGCTGTGCAGCAGAGCGGCGAACAGTTTGAACACCACGGCTTGCACCTCGTTGCTGCAGCTTGAGCCGCGTGCAACGTACGAGAGTCGCGTAAGCAGCCAGCCCATGGGTGTGCTTGCCTTAGCACGCTCCTCAGTCTTCTCCTGCTCCTCACGACGCTGCAGTTCCACCTCGTCCTCATCCTCGCCAATCTTCTTCTCATCGGTGGCGGTGTCCTCCTCCTCCTCACCCGCATCCTCAGTTTCAGCTTCTACTTCAACGCTTGTGTCTGCACTCGCCTCGTCATCCTTCACGGAGTCAGCAGCGGCAGCCGTCACGTCCTGCGGGATATCGGTTGTCTCGAGCGCTTCGCACAGGAACGGCAGCGCTATAAGAACCTCGCTAGTCAGCTCGCTGTTCAGTGCCGGCGCTTCCAGCAGCTTGCAGAAAGCACTAGCCCAGATGAACAGACGGCCAGGACGCTGCAGATACAGCGCTCCGTTCTGCAGACGCTCCAAGGCATCTCCAGATAAACGCTTCACCGGAGTTGCGAAGGCAAGTGTGCTTGCTTGGCGGCGGCTCAGATACGAGGTCAACAATCGGGTTGCGCTAAGACGCACCCAGGCGTGGGGGTACTGGAGCAACGGCAGCACCACAGCGTCCAGGAAATTCGTCGTCGCCTTCAACTCCTCCAGCCATAGCTCGTAGGGGCCAGCAAGATGGTCGCTAAATGCTCTAAGCGCGACACAGACATGGTATGTCGGCTGCCATCGCACCTGGTCACTGTCCTCCACAGTCTGAAGCTCATGTAGACTGCGCTCGAGCGCTGTGCGCGTCGCAACCAATACCTGAGGCGCGCTGCGCTCCAAGAATTCGGGTCGGCTTTCCAGCACAAGCGTCGTCACCTGAGCTGCTGCCCCCAGTAGTTTCACCGCATCCGCAGTGTTCGAGTTTGCTGCTTGCGTCCACCACGTGCACACCAGCAGAATGCTCTCGTTGAGCTCCTTGTTGCCAAGACGACGCACAAGCGTGCTTAAAGCTGCCCGCGCTAGCTCACGGCACTCCGAAGCCTCGTCGTTTGCTAACCGTAACACCAGCGGCAAGAAGAAGAACTGGGAGCGAGCGTTCACCAAGTCTTGCGGGAGCTTCGTGAGAAGCGAACGAAGAGCCTCAAGTACGGCACCGCGTCCAGTAGCGTATCCGTAGCTCAGGTTGTCCACCAAGAATTTGAGGTGACGAGACAGCCTCTTGTTTCCAAGGGGGTACTCGAGCAGGAATGTCTGATAGATGGTTGCACAGTTCAGACGCGCACCCGGGGCATCGCTCTGAACGAGCAACTCGCCAACACGCAGCATCACGTCGTACACCTCGCTCACCACAAGATGCGAGTTCACAATGGCCTTCAGAAGGGCGAATGTAGCGTTCTGGTGATCCTGCTCGTCAAGATCGGCTCGCAAGAAGCTCAGAAGCACACGAAGTTGCGGTTCCGTCAGACGCAGCGCCTCGCTCTTGGAGTCCTTGGGCGCGTTACCGTTCTCCTGTGCGAGTTCCAATCCTTGCTGTTGTCTAAGGAGCGCAGTAAGTGTGCGATAGCACGTCTGCACCATCTCATTGCGAGTAGCAGCTCCAGCCTGCTGCAGAATCTTGAAGAGGCGGTCAAGAAGAGGTGTGCGCGCCACCCGCAGTGCAGGGAGCTCCTTCTGGCGAGGAAGCATTGAGCCTACGCACTTGAGCGCGTTGATAACAGCTCGATCGTTCTTTGACTCGCCAGCGCAACGCATCAGCAGAGGCACAAGCGGGTCGACGAGCTGGGCCGGAGCGTCTGAAATCTTCTCTGCGTCTTGGTTCTTGGAGCTGCCACTCTTGCGGAGGAAGGTAAATACCAAGAAAACACCAAAGTTTAGAAGCTCTCTCAGATGAGCGGTGCTCTCGGCTAGTAGAGCAGCAATCGCCTCGCGCTTTTGCTTTTTGGTCTTGCTTTGCTGCTGCTGGCGCAGCTTGTCAAACCCAGTGACCTGTTGCTGCATCGCAACGCGTACAGTATCACGGGCTTTCACTCGTGCGGCAAGCAGTTTAGTGGCTCTCGCACTCTTTTCGGACACAAGCCACGAAGTCACCAGTGCTGTGCTGCTACCTGCCGCTTCGTATTGCTCCTTTTCCCTCTCTGAAGTCGGGCGCAGACTCTCCAGACTCGAGTTGAGTACATTGTACGCGTAGAGGAACATGTAGGAAGATTCCACAGAGGGGTTCTTCGCAAGGCCAATCGCTATACGCTTCAGTGCTTCCTGCAATGTGGCCGTCGCTTGAGCCCCAGCATCTGTCGCCTGGAAGCGCTTCACAAGAGCACTGACGACCTCGTGGATGCTTGGATTGGGCAAGAACGGCACTGATCTTGCCAGCAACTCCAGCGAGTCCAGGCTTCGTCCACCACTCGAGCGGGCCTCCTTCATCTTGGATTTTTGAGCCGACCTCCGTTCCACGCCTCCAGCAGCAGCCTCCGCGGCCTCGCCGATGGTAGTCATCCCCTGGAATAACTCTGCGGCGAGGATCTCCATCAGACTTGGCACACAAGCATCCAGAGGGGATACAAATTCAGCCTCGCGCTCGGCTTCTTGCTGCTTGTCTTGCATAAGCAGCAACGATTGAGGCTTCCGAGGTGGGCCGGCATGTCCTTCACTCTGCATGATCTCGGGGAGCTTTTCTAAAAGGGCGTGCACCGTAAAAGACAGCACATGGACCATGTACCCATCGCGCAGAGTGTGGCGAAGTTCCTCCACAATTGGTAGTAGGAAGCGTGCACCAAGCTCCACCGCGATTCTAACCAGCGTGGTACGAGCTGAAACACGCACAGTCTCATCCTTATTTTTCAGCAAGTTCGCAAAACGCAGCAGCAGCTTGGGCAGCTCACGCTGGAAGGTCTCAGCCCGCAATCGCCGCAGTACCTTCACGACAGCCAGCGCGAGAGGCACACGGACAGAAACAGACTCCTCGGGGAGCGAAGATGGCTCGCTATCGTTCTCCTGCTTCTTCGAGCTCTTTTTCGAGCCCGTGCTCTTGAACAGATACGAGTAGAGCATCGGAAGAACCTGTGTCTCCATGTTATCTTGCACCTTGGAGGCTCCTCCTTCATCTTCCTGCTCAGGTTCGGAGGGTCTGTTGTCAGTTTTCACCTTAGTGCTGGACGACAACTGCCACTGAGTCGCTGCACCCGGCGCCTCAAAGTGAAAGTGGTCAATCACTGCGCAAATGGACATAATGATAGCGCCTTCCATTTCAACATGACCATCGATCGACTTGAGCAGTCTGCGAAGCAGTGACAGGTAGTGTGACCAGCTCAACAGGCCAGCAGCGCTACCTACGCACGCTGCAGCTTCAGCGCGTAGAGACTCCTGGCTCTTTGCGTGTGTCTCGTAGACAAAGTGCAGCACCAGAGGCAGGATGACACCATTCACCGTCGAGTTCGAAAAACACACAGGTTCTCCAATTTCCTCACCATCAACTTGATCCTGGGCCTTACCAGCCATGGAGTCCATGAGAGCACTGAGACGCTGAAGGGCACGACGTCTGCGGTGAGCTTGAATGTGCGTAATGTTGTAGAAAAAATCAGCTTCCGGGTCTTCGTGGTTGCGCGCCAGCACCAGATCTGCTGGAATAAATGCGAACTGTCTAAATGCCTTGTGTTGGTCCGCCAACGATCCCAACAGAGTCACAAAACCCCGCCGCGCGTTCTCATCAGTCGAGCGCAAACTTGCCCGCACGCAAGGCATCACCAGCGACTCCAATCCATTTAGCACAGGAGACTTCGCGGCAACATCATGCCTGCTTTGGTCGACTGCAATCTCTGCTGCTAGTCCCAGGAACACCGTAAGACTGGCATGCGCAGCGCTGCGCACTGAGAATTCAGCGTTATGCATGGACTGCAGGCACTGCGCCACGAGAGGAGCTAGCAAATGAGTCTCGTGCGTAAATCCGTCAAATCGCGTGGTGTTGAGACGGTTTAGCACAATCAGGCGACGCTCGTAGTCGGTCTCCTCAATTTGCTTGGCGTCGTATGCGTTGAGCTCATCCAACAACTCTGCCACCGGCGCCAGCTCTGTAAGCGCAGGGTGCGCGCCGAGAGCTGTAAACACCATAACTAGTTTCAGACGGGTATCACGATCGGCAATGCAATTCGGACCTGGAGCCAACAGCCGAGTAAGGGCGAGCACATGCTTCTTAGGCTCCGAGAGCTTCGGCACCAAGTGCGCCAGCACCTCCAATAGGTTTTCTTTGTCCTTAGGCGACGTCTGGTGGTTGCGTAGCAAGAATGGCAATAGCAGCTGAAACAGATCGTGGGCTGCAATTGCCACGTCTCCGTCAGAGGCGTCTAGGTGATGCGAGAGCCGGCAGAGGAACGTAAGCTCCTTTCGAGATGATCCAGCGTACCGGTCGCTTGCATAGCGTGCAGCCTTGGCCTGGAACCGCTGTACAAATTGCTCCAACACGAAAGGGATGTGGCTCACCAGCAGCACCTTATCATCTTTTTTGGTGGCAGTCATAGACTCGTCTTCGGCCAACACACTTTCGTCTCCGTCCAGCAATGAATCCATGAACTGCAGGATTGAGTCTAGAATTTCAGGCGAAATACCACGACTAGATGCGGACGACGCGCTCGACGACGTCAATCCTGCTGACAAACACGAGATAACGCTTAGCACCAGAGGCTCCGGGATCCACTGGCGTGCCCTGTCGGCGCGACCCATTGCGACGAGCAATTCCAAGAGTGCGGATGCCTTGCCAGCACCGACAACCGCGTTGGACAAGTGCACAACGGCATCATGCGAGGTTTCCAGCACCGCTTCTACCCACGGTTGGAGGCGTACGAGGGTATCAAACTTCATCAGCAAAACATAACAATAGTTAGTACTTTAGTTGAGCCGTGGGTTTGAAAATCCAAGCGCTGTACCGTGTCGATCAGCTCCGCGAGTCGGCGGTATGTCAGCATGCGGATCTGCTTCTTCATCGAAGCAGATGTCACTAGGCTGTCAACAGTCGACGAGGGCCCACCACCTTTCCGCTTCGTGCCCACGGCAGCCACTGCGTCCTCCTTGTCATCATTATTTTCGCCGGTAGTAGCAATTTCATCGTCATCTTCGCCAGAAGCTATGCTGATCTGAAGAATTGCCAGCAACACGTCTGCAAGGCGAGGCGCAAAAGCGGCCAGCTTCACGCCGAGTTGGTTGATAAGGTCCTCAAGCAAATTCAAGAAACCAAGAATGCGGGAAGGCTGCACACTGGAGACAGCTACCACAGGTTTCACTTCGTCAAAGGTAATATCAGCGCCTTGAGCAAGACTCTCGGGGGCTTCAATCGTTACATCAAACGCACGGACCACGAGTTCCACGAAGCTAGCGAGCTCGGGTGCCTCCAGCGCTGCCAAGTATGCTAAGATGGCTGCACGACGCGCAGCCACCGTGTCTCCGTTGTTTCGGCCCTTCTTACTCACGCATTTCGAGTACAAAACGCGCAGCAGAACAGGGAGCAACTCAGGTCGGTGCTCGCGAAGCACAACCCCCTCTCCGTCGCCCACCTTAAAACTCGCCAGTTCTTCGCGGAACGAAGTAGAATCCGTCAGCCGATTCAACTGCGTCTTGTAGGACACAACTGCCTTGCTGCCAAACGCGTAGATGCACTGCAAAGCAAGCTTTGAAACCACTTCGTCCGATTTCATCAGCAGGTCGAAGAAAAGAGCATGCAGCAACTGCTGCCCGTATGCACCTTTCATGTTGTGGAAGGCAGCGAACAGCTTCAGCTGATCAACGAACTTGCAACGCACTTCCTTGGTGGTCAACCCATGGAACTCAACTGGTGTACGCCAGTTTGGAGCATTATTCGAACTGTTGGTTGTTTCTTCGAGCTTGACAAGCGCCTGGTCAATTTCCTCGAGACGGTTGGCATCCAGCTCATCCGTATAGATGGTACTATACTGGTCGCGCAAAAATGTAAGGAAAAGCGGTACCATAAACTTGGTTTTGGCCTCCACAAGGTCCGCGAACTTCATAAGTCCCTTCCACATCAGCGAATGATGAGTAGGAGCATCTGTGACACTAGATGCATGCACCTTGCCCTTCTCCAGCATGCACACGCTCTCGAACTCCTGAGCAACGTCACTTTCGTTGCGAGACGTGCTCGATTCGCTATCACGCTTCTCATTCGGGTCCTCGTGGCAAAGTGAAGCGGCGTGAAGCTCTGCACTGATGCATGGCCAAAATTCGTTGAAATGAAGCCGCGCTGCCGTCTCCACCGCATCCGCGATGTGCGGCCAAATCATAGAGAACTTGACGTGGTACAGACCCAACAATTGGTTCAAGGCAATTTTCTTGTACAGCTCCGGGGTCTGTGGCGAACGACACAGGATCTTCACTCGGGTCAGCAGGCGCACCACTTCTCGTTCGGTAGCCACACTGATACTTTTGCATGCGAGCTCTAGGTTGACGCAGATATCCGAGAGATCGCATGGACCGTTCAGTGAGCCGCTGTCGGAATCAATAAAATCGAGCCGCTTAAATCGAGCCAATAACCGCAGAGCCACCAAGCGCAGTTCATGTGCGGGTGAGCGCAGAGTCGCAAGTAAGGAATTAGCCAGCGGAAGTAGCGCGTCGATCGTTAGAACAGCGTGCTGGTTTTCCTCGGACTCCATTTCAATAAGCATCAATAACGTCGACAGCGTCTTGAATGACGACTCTTTGCCACGAATTACTTGCTCCACATATTTCGTTGTCACCGCCGTACCCTTGTTCTTCGTCTGGTGCTTAGCGATCTGCTGCAGCTGCCACAACTCACCGCGCAGCAACTGAAGTTCGGTAGCTGATGAGCCCGACGCAGTTTTCAATCGTTTGTCAAGCTTTGTGACAAGAGGAGTAGTGAAGTTGATCATTTTGTCGTAATTCAACTGCAAATGCTCCAACGCCTTGCAAAATTTCCAGCGCACAGTGATATCATCCGAGCCTTTTCCGCTGTTAAAGATTTTCTTACCGGCATCGAATAGTGCCCTCTCAGCGTTATCATCGATTTCCTGAAACGACAGCAACCAGTATTGACTGGAGTTCTTCGAGCGTACAATGTAAGCGCTCTGGCCGTCGTTGACTTCGCCTGCATGGGCTGACACGTAGCCACCAAGTTGGCACAGCAGCACGCTGAAAGCACCCACGTCAGCTTCCACCAGCGTTTTAAGTGCAAACTTCATAGCGTTCGGTAGCAAAAATTCAATGACAAAACCCACGTCGACGTGTCTGTTGTGCAGCTCCTGATCAACAAACTTCAACAGCTTTTGACGCCAGTACACTTGCTCGTCCTTCTTCGCTGCCACTGCAAAAATCGCCGTCACCTGAGTCGAAATCACATCGTCTTCAGCGGGGAACAGCCGCCACACAGCCTCAAAAGTCTGCATGAGAACGTCCCGCAGGGCATTACTGCGCGACGTGAGGACCTTGTTTTCAGGAGAAACCAGCACAGCACAAACCTTGTGCAGGCTCGGTACACGCACCTCGTACGCATCGCTAGCGCCCGAAAGCAGACTACCCATTCGCGAAATCAAGAAGCCAAGCAGAACGCTCAATACGCGGCTCAAATACAGATCGTCCCCGTCAGTAGGGACGTCGTCTTTCTCATGGCGAATATTCGCCACCTTGTTCACCACGAGTACCAGGCACTCGAGCATCTCCCCCGAATGGTCGGCATCCGTGTGCTTCATCATTTGCCCACACGTTTGGTACACGACCTCAAACACCGCCTCCTGTTGCTCAAGCTGCTCCTGCGTCTCCTCTGAATTCTTCGGTCGGAACGCTCCCAGCAAAAACAGCAGCACCTCGCGCATGCGGGAGTGGAAGCCATGGTTCACATTGCGCACGAGCGCGAAGAAGAGTTTGGCCGACCCATCCCTCAAAATATCGTCGTTCCGCCCCGAGCCCTTCACAAGCGCCGTCAAGTACGCGCGCAGGTACTTGCGCATCGCCTTGGGGGACTCGATCCGTCTCAGCAGCACGGCCAGCGTCTGCGCTGCAAAATTGCGGACAAACTCCTTGGGGTGGCCGAGAAGCGGGAAATAGCACTTGTGCACGGCATCCATGTCGGCCAGTAGCTGCACGCGCAGGTAGCTGAAGAGCATCGTGAGCGTCTTGAACACTTGTGTGCTGAGCTCCGGGTCCTTTGTGTCGATCACAGCCACCACTAGGGGCAAAACTCCACCAAAGTGCGGGTAAAACTCCTTGCCGAGCTCTCTGGCCAGCGCCGTCACGAGCTTGAGGACGGGCACGAGCCGCTGGCGCTGCACGACGGGGTCCGCATTGTCTTCTCGTGCGTCTTTGAGCTCCTTCTGCAGGCGCTTGATCACCTTTGAGAGGTGGTGCAGCAGTTGAGGAGTGGTGGTCACCAGCGGCTGCAGCGCGCGGAACAGGAACTGGAAACTGTCGAGCGTCGTGAGCTCCGCCTGCAGACTCAGCTCCTCCTTGAACGAGAGCACGGAGGCCTCGTCCACGGCGCCCGTGCTCTTGGCATGCAGCGTGAGCTCCGTCTGTAGGTTGCTCACGCGCTCCTCCACCTTCTGGAAGCGGTGGCGCCGCTTCTTGGCCGGCGGTGGACCCTCCATGGCTGCAAGTCGGTGCGGCTTTTGATAGTGAGCGATGGTCGGCCACCTTCCAGTCAATTGTTGGTGGAGAGCACGTCGAGGGTAGAGACCGGACGAAAACACGATTTTAACCAATGACAGGGTAGTTGCCTTTTTGATTGACGAACTTGCTTCAAGCTGATGAGTTGGTCAGTTTTCAGAGCTCGCATTTGTTTATTAAATGCCATCTTATCTTACTGGGGAACAAGCTGGCGGACGGCGGCAAGGGTCTCTGCAGGTGCCATTTTGTCGAGAGGGAGCGCTGCGAATGCGGACAGGAAGGCCTTGTCCTCTGCGGCCTTCTTGGTGGGCGATGATCCGCCAGCAGGTAGTGAAGCGGCCTCTGCCGACCGTTTACCCGACGTTTGCTGACCGCCTACGGCGCGCTCAAAGCCCTCGAGCTCCTGACTCTTCCGACGAGCGCACTCGATCACCGAAGGAGGAAACCCCGCCATTGAAGCCACATGGACACCAAAACTCTCCATGCAAGGTCCGTCGCGCACCTGGTACACCATCGTGATCTCCTTGTCGCTGGCCACGGCGGTCACGTGTTTATTGGCGAAGCCGTGCGAGTGCTCCTGATGCAGCGCTGTCAGCTCGTGGAAGTGTGTCGCAAAGAGGCACATCGAGCGCGCCTTGGTGAGCAGGTATTCCGAGATGGCCCAGGCCAGTCCGAAGCCATCGTACGTGGAAGTACCTCGACCCAATTCATCGATAATCACCAGCGAGTGCTCCGTAGCCTTGTGTAGAATAGCCGAAGCCTCCAGCATTTCCAGCATGAACGTAGAAACACCGCGTTGCTGAAGGTCACCCGCGCCAACGCGCACCAACAGCTTGTCGAACACTGGTAGTCTCGCGACTTCTGCAGGCACGAAGCTACCGATTTGTGCCATCACAGCAATGGTGCCCAACTGGCGGATGTAGGTACTCTTACCGCCCATGTTAGGTCCGGTCACAAGCTGGAAACGCGATTTCTCCCGCTCGAAGTTGTAGTCGTTCGGAATGAAATCGACACCATCCTGCAATTCCACACACGGGTGACGCGCACCTGTCAATACGACGCAGTCTCCATCTTTTTCCATAGTAGGGCGACAATAGCCTGAGCCAGCATGGCACGCCGCGTGGGCGAATCCAAGCAGCACATCCAGTTCTGCCAGTGTTGCAGTCGCAGCCTCGAGCACAGGTACGTACGTGCTAGCCACATCAATAGCCGCGTTCAGCAAGTGCGCTTGCCGCTCCTCGTATTCGCCGCGCACACGGCGGTACTCGGATGCCAGGCCCTTTAGCGTCGTTGTAGTGAATTGGACGCCGCTCACGAGGACCTGACAGATATGCACCTGCGACATCTTGGACAACCGTGCTTCCTCCTTCTTGTTGATAACACGGAACGCGAATCCGCGCACCTTATCCTTCTCGCACTTGATTTCACCACCAATCGTATCGAGTGCATTGCGGTGTTCCTCCTCAATGTCCGCAAGGATGCCATCCCACTCCTCACGCAGCGCCTGGAGGTCCTTGTCATGCTTTGCGTTCACCACAAGAGTCGGACGGCTGTCCAGGTCGACAACCTCCTTCACAAGCTCCGTGTAACCTTGCAGATCGGCAAGCTCCTTCTCCAGTGGGGCGGCAAACTTCTCCTTCACAAGAGTGACCAAGGCCGTATCTCCGCCCGCCTCCGTGTTTTTCAACAACTTCAGCACGCGCGGCATGGCCCCGACAGCAGCATCGTACACACTCACGAGGTCCGTGATCTTGGCATTTTTCTTGCGTTCAAGACTGACTGCCAGTCGCCCCAAGTCCGGCAGCGCCTTCATGCACTCGTCCAGCAGCTCCATCCTCAACGACGAGTCGTCCACAAAGAGCTGCACGAGGCTCTGTCTCGTCTCGATCTGCTCGACATCCAGCAGCGGCTGTCGGATCCAGCGTTCCAGCAGACGGCGTCCCATGGGCGTCTTGCCGCGGTTTAGGATCTCCAGCACGCTGCCTCCGAACCTCACCCCCGTGGTGGTAGCGCTGGGCTCCGGCAGCAAATTGAGTGACCAGACGGCAGCGCTGTCAAGCTGCATGGCCGACGCCAAGTTGCCCTGGCTCAGCGTGTAGCAACCGAAGGCGTCCGCGTCGGCCATGACGCCCAGCGCCTCGATCAGGCAGGCCAGCGAGCCTGCCGCCAGCTTGGACGAGAGAACGTCCTGGTACTCAGCCATGGTACCGGCTCCCAGCAGCCTGGAGACGTCGGCTTCGAGGCCGCTGGCGTCGCTGAAGAGCTGTTTCTTCATGTATACTGCGGCAACGTCGTGGGTCTGCAGCAGCGCGTGCAGCTTCTTGCTGTCGCCCACGCCCTGCGCCTGCTCCAGCTCCGCCGACAGGAAGCACGTGGATGGCGCCAGCTGTAGCAGCAACGACTCAAGGTTGGCCAGCGCGCTCGAGTCGGAGAAGGAGAAGAGCGCGAGCTCCCACTGCTTCCTGTCCTCGCCCGCCTGGCCCTTGACGCATGACGCGCGAGCACGCGGGCGTCGCACCGCAACGCCCACGTGCTTCAGGTGCTTGTCGTTGCGGATCTGCAGCGCCACCTCGGGCTGCGCTTCGTCCAGCAGCTCCACGGACGAGTCGTCTTCGCAGTCGGCCATGGTCTCCTTTTGGACAAAAATTCAAGAGTGAAGGTCGGTTCAAAAGACACTTCCCGCGCTTTTCCCGTGTCCGGATTGAAATGTCGCACTGTGAGTCTTTCAAGAGAAGATGGGCTTTTGACCTCGGACACTTTCGAATTGGTCAGAATGGCGACGGATTGGCGTGCGGAGTACGTGAAGGCGGCGGCGCTGGGGGACGCAGGAGACGCTACTGGGGACGTTGCAGCGGTGCAACAGACGGACAAGAAGCCGGTGGACGGCGTGCTGGCGTTTTTGGACCTGCTGCTGACGCAGGAAGGCGGCGAGTGGTGGACCAAGTTGCGGAGGAAGGCCAAGCGGACGGCTGCCAAGAGTGATGGGCAAAAAGTGGACGAAGAGGACCAGAAGCAGCTGACGGCGCTCAAGACGCGGCTGGCGGCTGTGGGGACGACGCTCGTGCTGCAGTTGCCGCAGCTGAACGCGTCCGTGAGCAAGGATACGGCCAGAGTGCGCGTGCTGCAGTTGCAGCTCGTGTGCCGCATACTGTGCTATGCAGTGCTGGTCAAGAAGAAGGAGAGGAAGTTGCTGAAGAAGGAGATTCGAGGTCTGATGGACCGAGTGGCGCTGCTGCTGGACGCGGCGAACCCGCCGTCGCTGGCGGATGAAGACGCGGACGAACGCTCGCCGTTCCAGGAGTTCCTGCAGCAGCAGTTGGCTCCCAGACTCAAGCTGCTGTTGCCTGACTTGATGCAATATTTGTTGAAGGCATTTGAGATGGAAGAGGAGGAGAACAAGGCCGACGAAGGTGTGAAGGACGCCAACTTGCTCTTACCGACCGTGAGTGTTGCTGTTACCTCCCTGGTAGAGCGTTGTTTGTGACGCTGATCACTGATTTTTGTGGTGTTTGTGCAGTTGCTACCGGTGGCGAAGCCTCTTCAGCCACCTATTGAGCTACCGATTTCTGTTGCTACTGGCAATGGTAGTATTCTGTCTGCATTACGCCAAGAACGGCCAGCAAAGCGTGCTCGCCCCGAGGCTAGCGAGTTATTCAAGGAAGTCACGCTCCCGCATCAGTTGCAACAGAAGCAGAAACAGTCTCGCCCTCGTAAGTCGAGACGAGTGTCCAAAAGCCACAGCAGCGGCGCAAGTAAAACCAGCAGCGCTAAAACCAGCCAGGACTCACTGCTGCGCGCGGCGGCTGGTACTAAATCATTGCATGCGCCAAGAAAGCTAGAATTGGCGGACAAAGCAGCTTCGCACGGCGCAGCTTCAAGTGCTAGACAACCAGGACAAACGAACTTGCTGCGTCGTGCGTCCGCGTTGAAGAGACCTGCCGCGCCCTTGCTCCAACGAGCAATGTCGGAGCGCTCTCACTTCCAAGGCCGCCAAACACCAATAGGTTCGTCGCCAGGTTCTGGTGCTGGGGTCGCTACAGCTGGCAAAAAACAATCTCCTGCAGCTCCCGGATCTGCATTGCGACGTTCGCAAACCACTTCATCGGTAGTCATGCGAACTCCAGACAGACCGAAAAGAATGGCAGCACGAACTACGAGGCGTGTGCTAGTCGAAGCATCTCCCCCACTGCGCAAGCCCACCGGGGCCGCTGCGCCTCGTCTTCTTCAGCCCAAGTCGTCTCGGCCAGGTTCCAACCCACCTCCTCTGTTCCGGTGACGATGCTACTGTTCAACACGCGACCAGAATAATAGACAACGAAGACATGGGCATTGCCAAGCCATTACTACGTCGTGTCATCGCTGTCACTGTCGCTGCCATACCCCACCAGTCCCAGCGCCGCCGTATTCGACTTCTCCTTCTTGGTAACAGGTGAATCACTGGAGTCTTTCGTCTCAACCTTGTGCTTCTTCTTGTCCGGTTGTTCCTTGGCGGCATCAGAACTCTCGGCAGCCTTCGTGTCAGCCTTATGCGGCTTATCCTTCCCAGCCTTTCGCTTGGCCCGCACCACCACGACCGGAACCTTCTTCTTGTTTGCCGCCTTCACGTCGTCTTTCGCCGGATACTTTTGCAAGTGCTGCGCTGTAAGTCCCGTCCCAGCAGCGGTCTTAGGCGCACCACGTGCCACCACTACACACACCAAACACAACACTGTCGATCAACCCCAACACCACAATCTCCAATAAACACTTCTGCCTTACAGAATTGTGCCAGGTCTTCTTCATGTTGCGTCTGACGCCTCCGTTGAACGTCATCCTTCTTACTCTCTAAGTCCCGAATGTACTCGAACTCTTCCTCATCCAAACCCTTCGGAGGAGCTATGCAGTCATAATAAAAAGAGTTCGAATTAATTGCCGATGCATCTAGCAGCAACCACAGCCACAGATTCTGCACGCCACGTACCGAAGGGGTTGTTCTTCTCCTTCCAGTCGCTGTCCTTCTGGTCTTTGCGCTCCTGCAGCTGTTCGTACAGCGGCTTGTAGCCTGCTGCGTCCTCTGCTCGAGGTGCAGGCGCCTCCGTCACGCGCTTCTCCTCCACATTGTCACCGAAGAGCTGCAAACACGAGCCAATATAGGCGTTAAAAGGACTGAAATGAATGGCAAAAACACTATATGATACAGGGACGCACCCCATCGGACGACGTGAGCACGGAGGTGGACACGAAGCCCGCCAGAGACGCCTTCGGGACGCTGCCTCGAGCCTCCATAGTTGATCACTGGTACGTAATTTATGTTTTGTGTATTTTTGCTTACCGAAAAAATAAATTTCAGCTTCAACGTCGTAGATCAGTTAAGCTTAGTTACCTTTGCTTTGCACTCGGCTAAGATGCGGACGCGATGCAGTCGAATACTGACGCCAAGCTCGTCGAGGTCGCAGTCGGTGGCCTGCATCAGGAGTGCGCCATCAATACCTTGCGCGCGGAAGGTGGCGCCGTAGCTGCCGTTGTCGAGCCCCAGCGAGTCCAGGAAGTTCTGCACCTCACGCACTCCCCACTGCTCCAGGCCGTCACCTTGAGCCTCGAGCGGCGGATTCTGCAGCTCTTCGGACGAACTCCCACTGAATTTTTGCTGCCGTTTACCGGGGGTTGATAGTCCCATACCGCGCTTGTGCTCTTCTGTTCGTGCTTTGGAGAGTGACGCATTCGCGCGCAGTACGAGATTGTTGCGGATCTGCTCGCCTTCGAGCAAAGTTGCCTCGAAAAGTGAAGAGTATACTCGCTCTTCTCGTTCTCGATGTGTTGGTTCTGGATCCGAAGCACCTGCCGACTGTCGAGGGCCACTACCGGATCTGCGCAGGCCTTTGGTGGAGCGGTAGATGGTCTCTTTGCGCTTGAGTTCGTTCTTACGCTGATACAGATCTCCCGAACGGAACTTGAGATCGTTGACCAGAGTTCCGATACGAGTCTGCAGTCGGCGACGTTTATCTGGGAGAAGTGCGTCTTCGAGACGCTCCTGCAGTGCTGCAAGTTCGTCACGTATTGCACCCAACTCGTGTTCCACCTGCGTGATCAACTCCCGGCTCAGGGCGATATCCTCGCGCATCGCAGCTTCTCGGGGGTTGGTTGTGGCTGCTACGGTGAGCGGAGCATAGCTTTCATTTTGGACAGCGAATTGTACTTTTGCTCGCGTGGTGGTAGCTCGTTGTTGCTGTTGGACTGCTACCTTAAGAGGGGCTACGGCAGCAACTGCGTCGCTCTCAGACTCGTCCGATAAATGATCAGTACTCAGATGAGCAGGATTATCAGAGGATTGCCCAAGTCGAATTTGTCGGCGTCTAGCTTCAGCCTCGCGTTCACGCAGTAGTAGTTTCGACGCTGAGAAGACGCGCCGCATGCTTACGTCACCGACCCAATTGCCAAATTGATGAAGTGCCGAGTCAGGGTCAGATTCACGGAGTGCTGGATGGTCTAAGTGAAGCTGAGCAAGAAACGGGTTCTGCGTCAGTCGGAGCACCTGCAGTGACTCAAGTAGCTGCACACCTCTGAAGGAAGTGAGAAAATCGAGGTCAGCCGTCATTTTGAGCAAGTAATTGACGCCGCGCCATCGGAAGTTCGTGGCCTGCGCTTTTGACTTCTGCTGCTGCTGCCACTGCTCAATGTCCTCGACAATTTGGGCACTCACCGAGCGTAGCTGGTCAATGACGCTCTGGAACACAATTGGCGCTTTTGAAATCCCAGATATTCGAGGTTGCTGTGGCTTTTTCGCGGCCCCCAGCAGTTGCTGCAGGGCCTCGAGGCAGCCCTCGCGCTCGACGATTTTCCTCACAATGTCCAAGTCATAGGGCTTTTCGAACAAGGCGCACGGTGGGAAGACAACTGCTTCACGAAGCGAACTTGAGTCTGGAGCTAACGACGGCATCCTATGATACACTGCTGACTGAAGGTGAATTGCACGCTCAAGCCACTCATGCCTTGATATGGTTCACGGAAATAGTGCACCATGACTAAAATAGCTCTCCGTGTGCTACGGATAAGAGTAAGCTCCTGAGCAATGCAAATATTCTTATAAGCGACGCAGCTTACATGTAAAACTCTTCAGCTTTGTGCTCATTCAGGTACTAAGGTTACATATTTCCCACGGTTAATGATTGCTGAGGTAGCTAAATAGCAAACGCTCAAGCCTCTCAAAACAACAGTCATGCAAATAGCCCACCCGACGCTTGAAAGCACTCGGTAAACAATACAACTGATCACTGTAGTCCTGTTGTTTTCACGAGTTTGCTGCATTTTTCATCAGTGGAGAGCCGATGGGTGTCCTGCTGTCGTAACGTAAGCTACCTGATAGCTAACCAGCGTTGCAATGTCCACCCTCTCGCCTTCATATCCATCCTCCGCCTTGGCAGGAACCCGAAAACCGAAACCCGTCTACTGTCGTATCAGTTTAGTTCTTGGTCGTGTCGGGATCAAAAGTGTCCAAAGTGTACTCTCCGACGTCACCACTTTCCTGGTTTCCCGCTTTGGCAGCAACACGAGCCGCGTCCTTGTTGTTCTGCTTCTGGATGTTTCCGAAAATGGAGAGCGCCGATGCCACCATGCTAGAAGGGTCGTTGGTGTTGGCCGGAAGCAGCACGGTCGTGCCTTCCTTGGCGATGTTGCCAAAGGCGTCCACGTATTTCTCCGCCACCTGCAGTGCCACCGCGTCGCGGCCACCCGTCTTTTGAATGGCGTGCGAAAGCCGCTGAATGGCCTCTGCCGAGGCGTTCGCCTTGGCCAGGATAGCAGCGGCCGCACCTTCTGCCTCCAGCACGGCAGCACGCTTCTTACCCTCAGCCACATTGATGTACGCTTGGCGTTCACCCTCTGAATCGAGGATCTCAGCGCGTTTCCTACGCTCCGCCTCGGCCTGCATGTCCATGGCTGCCTTGACGCTGCGGGGCGGCGCAATATCTCGGATCTCGTAACGCAGGCACTTGATACCCCAGGCCTCGGACGCCTGGTTGATGGCCTCCACGATGCTCAGGTTGAGCGACTCGCGCTCCTCGAACGTCTTGTCCAGCGTGATCTTGCCCAGCTCGGATCGCATGGTGGTCTGCGCCAGCTGCGTTACGGCGTACAGCGGGTCCTCGACCCCGTAGCTGGCGTTGTACGGTTTGATGATCTTGACGTACAGCACTCCGTCGATGCTGATGGTCACGTTGTCCCGCGTGATGGCCGTCTGGCCCGGGATCTTGATGGCTTCTTCCTTGAGCGAGTGCACGTAGGCGATGCGGTCCACCAATGGGATGAGGAAGTGCAGCCCGGGAGTCAGCACGTCGTGGAACTTGCCGAACCGCTCCACGACCCACGCGCGCTGCTGCGGCACGATCAGCACACCCTACAAATACCACATATTAATTTAAAACGTCAGCAATTATTTACAATACGTATGCTCACAATATATCTACAATTGCCACTCCACATACGATGTTGGCGGGCGTGTCCTGTAGGCGCGGCATGCCGCTATCGTCGAAGGACGAGGCCAGCGCCGGGCGCGAGCTGTGCAGAAGTCGCGTGGCCGTCGGCTGCAGGAACGGGCTGGCGGCATGCACCACGAACATCTGCGGGCGCGACTGGCGGCCCGCGGCGCGCAGGAGCTTCACGGCGAGCATCACAAAGAGGGCTTCCGGTGTTATCGCCAAATGACCACCTCTCAAAATGGAGGTACAGTGCTACACCCCACTTTTCGACTTGTATGCAAAATAGTAACCTTTAATAATACAGCTTTGTCTCCTCTACAAATAGGAGTAAAATGGACCTTTAAATAAAGTATTATGTGCATTTTGGATATCGATCCAGCAACACGAAAGAGCTTGAAGCACTGTACTTATTTATTAGCGACACATGATTGGTTGAAATGGAGTAAAAAAAACTATTGCGGCCATTTACATTTGCGCGTGGAAGGCCGAGGCCCGAGCTTTTCCCCCATGAGTCGACGCGCAGGCGGATCGGACGACGCGCGCAGCCCCCGCGAGCGCAGCAGCAGTGTCAACAGCGTCAATAGCAGCTGCGGTGCGGCCCCAACGGCGTCACCGCAGTTCGTAGCGATCCACTCGAGGGTGGGCTGGCGCTACCAGGCCTCGATCCCGGAGCTGCTCTCGGCCCCGACCGACGCGGCCGAGCTGGTGTTCAAGAAGGAGGCTCTGCAGCAGCCGCGGCCTAGGTACTGCCCTGACAGGGCGGAAGGTGCGGCCCCGGCAACAGTTATTGTTCTGTTGACAATAATTGTAAAATTGTGGGATTTTATGTTGCGATATTATTATTTTCCAGAGTTGGGGGTGGAACTAGATAAGTATCTCAAGCTGGCGCGGTCACTGCGGGACGGTGCGACGTTTGATACACAGGAGCAGGTGACGACGCTGGCGCTGCAGCAGCTTCACCGCTTCGACTACAACCCGACGGACGCGGCGTGCTCGCTGTATGCGAGACACACCATCGAGCTGCCGAGGGCGGAGACGACGACCAAGACCACAGCTGCAGAGGAAGCCAAAAAGTGGCTCTTGGCGTTTTACCGTTGCATGCGCCGCTCGGCGATCGATGGACAAGTGCTGGAGCAAATGTGCGAGCTGCAAGAAAAAGGGAGGGGTGTCATGCCGGCGACGGAGGCTGGTGTGCTGGCGCGGCTTGTGGCCCGGATTTTGACGTGGAGGGAGCAGTGTGAAGCTGCGAGCAGGGATAAA
The DNA here is from genome assembly GCA_000500205.2 of Phytophthora lateralis. Lineage (NCBI taxonomy): Eukaryota > Oomycota > Peronosporomycetes > Peronosporales > Peronosporaceae > Phytophthora > Phytophthora lateralis. Next base: position 37,109 of record KV725125.1, read on the forward strand.
GTGGATCGCGCGAGGCTATTGCAGCTGCTGCACCAAGCTGAAGATATGCAGGTTGATTTGCCCGAAAAGGAAGCGGTCGTGTCCAGGTTACGGACGTTTGATATTGCGTTGACGCAGCTGAAAGAGGCGCTGGAACGAAGTAGCAAACGTCACCAGAGCAAAAAGGTAGAATTGGACGAGCTACATACGCTGTTCGAAGCGGTAATGGCCCCACGTATCGTTTTCCCGGAAGAAAGCAATTTCCGTGCTACCGTCGACGAGGTGAAGGACCTCAAGTCCACGATTGAGAACATGTTGGCAGAGGATAAGGTGAGTCTGCCTGTTATACGTGATGTGCTGGCTAAGATCGAGCTGGTACCAGTGAATTTCGAGCAGGAGGTGGATCAATTTCAAAAAAAGATGCTCAGCGCACAGGCTTGGCTTGCCAAGGCGCGCAAATGTATGCCTAACCGCCGAGCAACACGTCGAGCGGGTGGTGGAGACACCAAGAAAATGGATCTGGAAGTGATCCGCGCGCTGGTAGACGACGCACCGTGTGAAAGCAGTACCGAAGTATTTGAAATGCAAGACCTCCTTGAGTGTGCAGACGAGTGGGCTATCAAAGTGAATGAGGCAATAGATGGTGGTGCTGATGTGACGCTCGCGCACTTAAAGGAGCTCTTGGATGAGGCTCAAGATATTCCTGTAGTCATGGACGAGCAAAAGTTCTTAGAGGCCGAGATTTCTGCACGCGAATGGTGCACGACTGCTGCGTCGAAACTGGCCTCCCGCAAGTCTATCCAAGAGATGGAGGACTTGATCACGCAAGCAAAAGCGATTCGAGAACGCATCCATCCAAAAAAGCAGTCGCGCTGGAAACCCCAAGTGGAGCGGGATATCCACGCCGCAATGGACCAGGCGCGCAAGTGGACCAATGAGCTCCGAGATAATCTTGGCGCCCCGGGTTTTGACAAGCTGTTTGCCTCGTTGCCGTCGTATATTCCTTCTGCACATTCGTCCAGATCGTCATCTTCATCAACAACAAGTGCCGATAGATCGAAGAAAAAATCGATGGATGCGATTGGCAAGTTAATCGAGAAATCGCAGGCGCTTGCGATTGACGTGTGCTCATACACTACACCCTTGAACGACCTACTTCTGAAGGGTGTAGAGGCACAAGCAGAAGCGAGCGCTATTTTGATGAGTATTGGTTGCCTGTCGGGTACTCTTGCCTCTGATACTGCAGTTGATGCGGTCGAAACAAACAGTATGGAAATTGATTCCATACCTCGGGAGCTAGGAGATCTAGCGCAGGCATCAACTCTACTGGAGCGAATTGATGCATTCCCGTTTACGTTTGAGGAGGGGTTAGCTCTTGCCAGCATCGTCGAAGGTGAAAAGGACTGGGCAGCGCGTGTTCGAGAATGCATACCTCCGCGGCAATCAAGGAAAAAGCGTCTAGCGAATGATCCGTTTACGATGGAGCAACTGCACGAGTTACTGAACGAGTCGAAGAAATTGCGTTTTCTGTTTCGTGACGAGCTGCGTATTCTTTCGAAAGAGCTCAACGACCTCACGGTGTGGCGTGCGAAGGCACATGAAGTTGTCAATGGCGAAGTGAGTTCCTCTATCCCAAATGTTGTCGAACGTCTTCAAGCATTCGATCTGCTTGTGTATGAGAAGTTGCAAAAGGCCAAAAAGAAGCTCCATATTGGCGATGTGGGTGTCACCGACTCAGATAAAGAGAGTATGGATGTATCATCAGCGCTGCCGAGCGAAGCTCCGAAGGCTATCATAAAAGAGGAGGAAGACAGCGTTTGCCCAATGGATATCGATGCAGAAGGTCCGAACAATAGTGCGGTGCCATTGAAGGTGCTACCAACGAAGAGCAGTAAAGAAGACGATACAAAAGCAGAGGTTGCTCTCCCTAATGGAAAGATCAACAGTTCAGAGAATGAAGCTCAGACACCAGCCGTGGTGGACACAAAGCCTACCAACACGAATACTGTTGAAAATGTGAGTATGGGAGTGCTAGAGGTACATGCCGATTCGATTATGACGCATGTTAGAATCGAAAGTGGTTGCATGCAGAAGGCGGTTGCCAAGGATGAGGAGGACGATTCCAGCGCGGACGACGCGAAGACATCATGGATAGCGAAAAATGGGCGGGATCTTTTGGAACCTGTGCTGACCATGGCTGAGGAAAGCTTTACTGCAGTTGATAGTCTGGAGTTGAAAGAAGCAGAAGCACGGCAGACAGTCGAAGAGCTCGTTCTGGCAGGTGAAGATGGTGATATCACGGAGAATATTACAGATGAATCTGTGAGAGCACTGGAGGTATGGAAGCAACAGCTCTTGCATGTACAAGAGGAAAGCGACATACTCAGTGTGTCAGCTCCCGAACAGGATGCTATCATCCTCATCACTTCACTGCTGGAGTGGTTGCAAGGCTCTCGGTCTCTCTTTTACGATGAGATACTCCCCCTCCAAGTCCTTGTTGCCAAGGGTGACAAGATTACTGAAGATTTGCAGGCAATGGAGCCGCTTGGTATTCTGAAACCGGACACGTTTGAGACTTTGAAGAGGATGCTTTGGTCACTACCCTACTTGAAAGCTCATGAAAAGGTGGTGCTTGAGTGGACGGAGCGTGTAAACAAATGCGTGGCCGATAAACACGCGCCTGTGAACGAGCTGCAGGCCTTGCTGGACAGTGGAAGTGGGCTGCTGCTAGAGCAAGGTACTTTCAAAGTTGTGATGGACGAAGCCAAGAAAGCTAGACTCTGGCTCTCGAAACTAAAGAAGCGCCTAAGGGCTCTGATGACGAAGGGGGTTGGTCGAATGAGTATGAGTGCAGCACGCTCACTCGTTGAAGAAGGTGAAGACATCGCTATTGACATGCCTGTCTTTGACTTTTTGAAGGAGCACCTAGAGATCGCAAGTGACTGGGAAAACCGTGTTTTGGCGTCCGGCATTGAAAACGGCCAAGCACGGGTGGCAAATTTGCTTGCATTGCTCAACGAATACGAGTGCGCTCGACTGGTGATTGACCTTGACATGCACCGGGACGTTCTGAAATTTGCCACTGAGCGTTACTGTATTTGTCGCCAACCTTTTGACGGATTGATGATCGGGTGCGATCACTGTGATGACTGGTTCCACGACAGCTGCATTGGCATGTCGAAGGAAAAGGCCGAAAAGGTAGAGCACTACACCTGCCCATCGTGCACCATTTTGCAGGAGCTTGCGGTGATGCTTCAACGTGTGGAAACAGCTGGGCAACAAGGTAGTTTGTGGGACATGCACGAATATGCCAAGGCTTTCGAAAAACATCAGGCGAGTGCACTACGCAAGGTTAAGCGCGAGGAGAAGACAGTCGAGCGCACTGAAATGGTACTGTTTAGCTGCAACAACCAGATGAACCAACTGCGAGCGCGAATTGATGATATTGAGCGGGCAAAGGCGTGCTTATCTATCAACCCGATTGCAGGAAATGGTATACTTGGGCAGCAACAAGCTCCGAATCAAGTGGTGCCATTGAAGACGGCAACTGGTCAACCCTCAGCAACGATATCATCATCATCAAATGGAGCTCCTGTCACGACTGGCACGGCTGCGATACTCACCACAGCGAGCATGTCGACCCCTGTCGGCGTTGGTACAAACGCACTTTTGCTCGCCGCCGCTGCCGCGTCTACCGCTGCTACTGCTACGATTATCAGCAAAAGCACAGCTACTGTGGGCGATAAGACAGCTGCGCCAACGCTTGCTACAGCGTTAAACCGCCAGCAGTATCCAAGCATCTTGATTCCTTCCGTACACGCGGTCACTAACGTAACAAAGAGCGTGCCGAACGTGGAGTCCGTGGCTAAGACAGCTACAACGTCTAATGCAGTTGCTACAGCTAGTGCTAGCAGTGTGAATGGAGTGAAGAATCCGAGTGAGCAGGCAAACATCTCTACGAAGACTGCTGGGTCGTCAACAGCTCCCACCTCGTCGGCTGTAGTGGCTAGTGTTCTTACTCCCTCCATCCAGAAAACAGCAACCACTCCAACTCGTACTGCCACCACTACCACGCCCGTCTCAACTTCAGGAGTTCAATCGGTTTCGGCTCCACCACTACTGAATCCGATGGCCGCCACGCTGATGGGAAGTACAGAACGATTAGCAGCGTTGGTGGTTGCAGGCGGTGTGGAGCAGCAGCTCACAAAAATGAAGAACGAGCACACTGAAGCGAGTAAGCAAGTGCTAGAGCTGCAGAGCTCGCTGCGTCTGAGTCGTGATCGGCTGACAAGTGCCCAGCAGGCGCTTCGCGAGATCTCGGATATATTCCACGCCCGGCATCAAATGCTGCCCTACGCGCAAACCTGGGTGCGGCGAGCGGTGTCATTGCTGAATACGACGTCTTTGCTGTCTCGTGCTAACATCGACTGCTCCGCGTTTCTACCCCGAGAGTACGCAACGGCACTAACTGAGATGACTGGTCCTGCTCCAGCATCATCTACAAGCCCGGCACCGGTGTCTACTACAAGCATCGATAAGCTGTTCCCTGCTGTGGATATGTTTGCGCGGTTGCTGCGCACCGTCTCGTGGAGTCAAGTTGTGGCGTCTCTCTTGCAAGAGCGGCCATCACGCGGTGAGATCAGTAACGCCATTGCATATGCTACGGAATACGGTCTCTGGGAAGACAAGAAGACAGTGACACCGCTGCGCAGCTTGATTGGTCGCGTGGATGCGTGGGTCTCTCGTGCACACAAGTGCATGACCAAAAGTGCAAGCAAGACACAACAAGTGTCGCGATTAAAGTTGCTGATGAACGAGTACTCGAAGCTTCCGTTGACATCCGCGAAGACTGCAGAGCCCTTGGACACCTACGTGAAGATTTTAACTGGTGTCGGGGCTAAGAGCAAAATCACGGGCGACGACGAAGCGCTGACACCTGAGGCAGCAGAAGCTGCCGCTGCTAAGGCGCTGGATGAAGCGATGGTCGGACTCTCTACTTCATTAGGTATATCTGGTGCGAGCGCGACGAAGAAGCAGGCTCCACCACGTAAGCGTAAGGCGTACACTCGGAAAGAAAAGGCTCCAGCTCGCTCTACCAAAAAGGTGAAGAAAACACAAGGCGGCGCAGGTGCCGCGGATAAGGCTCCATTATCAAACCACTCCGCCCCTGCCCAAAGCGCAAACGTGGCGCCGATGGTCAAGGCAGCCCAGCCTGGTGTTGCTGTGTCTCAGAACGGCTCGGTATGATGCTCATCATTCGGCATTGTATGAAGGGTATCGTGACTCCGATTGCGAGGATTATCAGTATGAAGGCAGACCAGAATGTAGAAAGTAGACCCTCATGTGCTTGGTGCGCGCAGCGGGGAGAACCAACTCGTGCATCAATCGCGCGAGACAAGTTGGCAGAAAGCTCAACAAATGCAACCCTATTGTGAACGAGCAAGCTATACATGCTGTCGAGGGCTTTTGAGAGGTGAGCTGTCTGCATTCGAGTGAGGTGACTGACTTTGTGTCGGGTGTTCCTGCAGAATGGACCGTTACTGCTGATTCTAACTTCGGGCCGCCTCATCGGCAAACTCTGCTGTTGAAGATATTGTGCATCTTCGTCAGCCATGTCTGCATTGACAGATCAGCCCGGGGACGAAGCAATCGAGACCGATGAACAACAGCTAGATGCTGTTGCCAAGTCCAATGAGGCTGAGGAGGAAACGCATATAGTGGTTGCGATCCAAAACGATGAGGAGAACAACGATACTGCTGATGAGGAGAAGGAGGTTGTTGGAGAGGAGAAGGACACGGTATCGAGTGGGGAGGATGGAGAGGTAACGGATGAAGTGACGCCATGGGGTGAGAATGACGCAAGCCAAGAAATCGACAAAGACGCAGATGATGATATTGGTGATGACGAAGGAGATGCATGGGAGTGGCAGCTCCGAGTTGTGCAGCGCATGAGTGAGGGTATGCTGGATCTTACCCTATTCACGTCGGGTGGGTTTGACTTTGTTGTGGTTCTCAACGTGCAGCAAAATGCGCTTCAAGACTTGGAGCCGATCGTGGGTATGGCTCGGACGCTGCGCGTACTAAACGCTTCGCAGAATGAGATTGCTACGTTGCCTGGGATCGATTTCTGGGAACAGTTCCGTAGTTTGAGTTTGTGCTTCCTCTCTCAGAACACATTAAAAACGTGGGCGGATGTGCAGGGACTTGAAGGCTGTGCAAGATCACTGATTTGGCTCAGTTTGGCCAATAACCCGCTCATGGCGCTGATCAACGCGCGCAGCTTCATGGTAAACAAGCTACCCTTTCTCAAGGCCCTCGACAATTTCGTGACAACGGACCAAGAAGTCATTCGACATGCTCGTCCCAACGCTCGCTTTAATGCGCTGGCACCGCGACTAAGTATTGCTCATCTACAGATGCCCCTTGAGTTCGAGACGGACGATGCCGCTCTTCTTTACGCTGGGGAAACGGAGGCAGCTGTAGCGAGCATATTCGCCGACAACAGCCCCAGTGTACGCGCGCAGAAGCTTGCGCGGGGCTACCTCTCACGGCGTGCCAACTTCCCACGCTTCCGAAATGTGCGTGAGCTCATTATTCACGTGCAGAAGCACATTCGCGGATTTCTATTGCGCCAGCTCATTAGGCGCCAGATCTGTGAGCTTGTGGCAATGAATGGCGAGTCAAAGCTGCTAATGGCGTCTGTCGCGGCAGGTCACGGACATTTGTCGCCATTAGCGCGGCGAACATTTGAGAAGATGCTGCCGATGATACGTCGCTGGCGAGTGCAGTTCCAAGCCAGGAAACGCGCCGTAGCCATCAAGAAGATCCGTTTCTGGTGTCAAATGGTGTACCAGCGGCATGCACGTCGCACACGTCAACTTCTGCACGACCAGCAAGAAATTTGGATTTACTACACGCCGGAATTCGAACAGGAGCTTCTCACTCTTGCAGCACGGGTTGCTCGTCGCGATCCGTACCTTATGACTTTATCTCGAGAAGATCGTCTTGAGCTGCTGAGAGAGCGCTGTGCTCGATCGGGCATTAGTGTTCTGCGCGGACCAAATCCAAACTCGAACGTCGTGCGATTAGCTTCAACCCCAAACGGGAGATCCCCGACCCCCGTGCATCCTAGTTCACTGCAGTGTGAAGAAGACGAAGGATATAAGTTGCTGCGTATGGGACGAGAAGCGCAATCCACACTAGACAAGGATGACTCGTATTTACGCCGTGCGGCTTCACCTGGATGGCCTGCGCTCATCCGCGCTTTCCCCAGCGATTCTGTCCTAGAGAACCAGTTGCTTGTCTCCGAAAAGCGCTTTTTACAGCACGATCTGGAGCGGATTGCATGCATCCAGAATCAACACCGACAAGCTGTCGCTAATGGCGAAAGAAATGGCGACAAGAGCCCGACAAGACTGCAGATGATGATGAAACATCAGTCACGCGCGGTGCTACTTCACCTCACACAAGTCACGCGTGAGATTCGCCAACGGCTGGTCATTTGCAACCGAAAAATACTGAGTGCTTGTGTGAAACAGCAACAACGTCGACGTAAGCAGCTTGGTACTGCAGCGCATTTCTCACTGACCAAGGCGAAACTGCGTGCCCGAGGACATGCTCCTACCCGATGGGAGCGAAAACGGCTAGTCTCTTCATCAGCAGTAAACCTGCGTGACTACAGAAAGATGAAAGTGTTCATTCCGTGGACCGTTGATATGTACCTGCACATCGTGGCAAGTCTTGACCGTGCCGTCTCCATGTGCTCTGTGGGGCCTGCAAAGGCCTTTGCACTGCCGTACGAGGATGCAAGGCGTGCTAATGCAGCCTTGCTGATCCAGTCGGCATGGCGCGCATCGATCTGCCACTCACGGCGAAATGCACTTGAGGTCACAATCGCTCGTGCTCTTGTATGCATTCAGCGGTGGTGGCGATTTCGTGTTGGGCTGCGACGTCGCCTTGATGTGCTTCGGGCGTGTCTTCTCGTTGGAGCAAGCATTAATTCTCGCACGCTTTTCATGGAGGCCAGTGTATACCAGGCGCTAGTAGAGACTTGGCCGGCTGTACAGGCTGTTGTGACGCGGCATCGGTGTCTCGAACACCGTCTTCACTGCCGTATCGTATCGGGGGCGCGTGTGGAGCTGACTCTGACCCCAGGACAACTACTGCTCTACAATGCAAGCCAAGAAGAGCGCTCAATTTTGCTTCCTCAGCCTCAGTACCATCAAGTATCGTCGGCGTCCTCTGCTCATTTGAGTTCATCGAAAATTGAGCTCTGGTCCAGCCAACGGTGTAGTGCTTATTTACCAGTTTGGATGCCTGGTGTACCGGATCCTGAGCAAGAGAGTATGAGTTCTCGTTTTGAAGATGCTGCAGCTTTGCTGCTTGTCGACGGTGTCCAGGTCGAACCTACTCTCGTGGAGCGCGAACTCATGCTGGGCGTCACACAGCCGCCAGTGGCTGAAATGTTCGCACAGATGAACCCGTTCCGTGAGTTTCCAATGTGCCAGCGCATTGTCGACTCCGCTACACGTGTGATGGATCTCGCTCGACGTTTGTCAGTGCACAAATCGACGAGAAACTGGCAGCTGGATCCATCGCAGCTAGGAATGGATGGCACGTCGTTTGTGCGTCTAACTTTTGAATCCATTGAGGAAGCACGGAAGCGCGCGTTGGTGTTGTTGTGCAAGACGTTTGATCCAATCACCAAGACATACGCGCGAATGTTCTCGTTAGAAGCTCTTTTTGGCGCGGCATTTCGCCATCACCAGGTGAGTCATTGGGTTTGTTCGAAGCTGAAGAGTAAAGCTGACAACTTGTTATGTTTTTGGGTTCATGCTAGTGGGCACTGAGTCAGGCTGTTACGCTCGAAGAAAGCAACGCCATTCTCGATGAATCTCGTGTTTGGCAACAAGACGAGTTCCCGTCTCAGTGGTGGGTTAACACTAAACGCAAGCTCGGGGCACTGCACTCCGCTGTTGAGACGCATAGTGCTTCTCAACCAGCCTTAACGACAGCAAAGCCACCTCCAAATTTCCACGTCCAACAGATCCCACCTAGAGAGCCGCAGACGCTAGAACCTGTACGGCCATCAGAGCTGGAGCCTCGCGGACCTCCTCGTGTGTTTCCGAGACCCCCTCCAACTGGTAGCAGCCCGTCTCCAGTGCCTCTCCATGTGGTCGAATCTACTCTACCTGTAGATGCTGAGAGACATCGAAGTGATCGAATCAAAGTCCAAGTTCCTACGGTGCCAATCCAGCCCGCTCAGCCGCAGGTTCCGTCACGCGCGGCATCCCCTTCGACACCCTTGGGAAGCAGTCGTCACCAGATGCTAGTGGATCGACTTGGCAAGCCGTGCTATGGCTGTGTCGAAGATAAGCAGTACCAAGAGCAGCAGTCGCAAGAGCATCATGTTCGTGATCTACGTGAAGAGGGTGAACGAGCAATGGAGGCGCTCATTGTGGATCGGCGCATGATTCAACGAGAAAAGGCAACCGTTGTTGCTGGAATCAAGCTAGACATCGATGTCAAGCTGCAACGTATGCGCTTCGAGCATGAACTCGACCAGATACACACCCAGGAACTACTGGAGCAGCAGCGGCATACTTCACGAAGGCGCAAACTGACGAGGAAGTTCGAAACGAGCTTCGTAGCTCAATCTGGCGCCCTCATGCGACGCGCTGCAAGAGCTGCAGTCGCAAGTAGCCTCGAGGCAGAAAAACAGGAGCAGCAGCGTCTTGCAACCGCAGTTAAAATTCGAGAAGTTGAAGCACTCGAGCGACGACGCGATGCCAAAAGTGTTTGGTTCGTGCAAAATCGCCAGGAGAAGCGAGATATGGATGCCGTACGGCAACTCCGATCGGCAGAAGTTGACAAGGCAGAACAGAGACGAGTTGCTGGCCGGCAGCAGCGAATGAAGGAGGACAAAGACATTAAGAAAATGCTGCGTATTATATGAACGTGCGTTGAGACTGCGCCAAACAAAAAGATGCTAGTTAACATTTCCACGTTTTCGAGATAAATGGGGCGCTTCATGTTTCGCACTTAAATGAATTTTGTGACGAGGGAGGTATTTCTGAAATCTCTAAATTTGACTGGGGTGTATTGGCAACGAAGTAACGCCATGGAAGAGCTTGCAGCTTTTGCCACCGCTGGGGGAGGTCAGACCACAAACACCGCTATCGAGCAAGACGCAAGCAGCTCCGGTGGTTTTGGCAGCGACGGCAGCGCAGACAGCAGCTGGGAGCCTGACCCGGACGACGCTGGCTCTGCCGACGACGAGAACGAGCATGAGGAGGTTCAGAGCGGGGAAGAAGGTCTGGATACAAGCATCATTTTGATTGGCGATGACTTAAGATCGAAGGTTACTCGTCTGATTCAAGAGGATGCTTGCAAGAAGAGGTGCCTCGAGGGGAAGGCTACTCAGCTGGAACAGTTCCTGTGCTGGCTGTCCTAGATGTCAAGTAGCGAGCGGAAGCAGAGCATCTTGACGGCGCTAGCTGGGCTCAAGGAGACGGATACCGTACAGCGCTACCGTGGCTATGGTTTACGGGAGCAGTTCCACTACTACCTTCCTCTCTTAGGCCACGTATGTCGGGCGGCTTGGTGCGCGGCGTACGGCGTTTGAACCCCAACAGTAACACGTTACCGGAACCGCATTACCGATGGCATCTTCTCAGTGAAGGCACACGGCAATCGATTCAACCAGAACGCCAGTGCTGTCGATCTTCGTTGGTTGAAATTCTGGTTCGCGGACTTCGCGAAGAGCGTGAGTGAGGTGGTGCCCGTCTGGGTGAGAAAGCAATCAACTGTGGATGGCGTGGTGAAGCTGCAGTATTCCTCGACCGACTACACGTTACTACCAGCGTACTTTACGTGGGCACAGCTCTACAGGGAGATGCACAACTACGTCGAGGAGATTCGTCTGCGAGTACGGGAGCCTAGACCGAGTACGTTTAGACGGCTGCTGAGAAAGCAGTGCCCGACAATTCGCATCAGGTCCCCGCGCAGCAACGTATGCGACGTTTGTTGCATCTATTGCGCGCGCACGCGGAGCGGAGTTACTGCTGAGCTGACAGAAAAATTTGGGCGACACCGAATCTGCTCGACACATGAGGTTCGTGTTACCTGGCAACTGGGATACAAGAATCGTTTTGATTTACTCTGACGGACACTAACACATTTTGATTTACTGATGAATTCAGGGAAGCGTACAAACAAGATCTGGCTTCTGCAAGCGACGACCACGCGGTAATCATCATGGACTGCAGTCAGAACCTCACCCTGCCAAGTGTAAGCACCACATCGTCGCAGTGGTACTTCCTGTCGCTGCGGAGTGTCAACATGTTTGGTATTTACTACGCGAACAAGGCCATCCAATACAACTACGTCTACGACGAGACGGTAGCTGGCAAGGGTACAGACGTGGTAAAATCGTTGCTGCACCACTTCATCACCAGAATCGTGTTACCAGGCGGCCACCGGAAGCTCACGATCTACGCCGACAATTGTGGCGGTCAGAATAAGAACAACTACGTGCTGAAAGTGCTGCTCGCATTGTCACACATGGCTGAATTGGAGACGGTGGAGCTGAAGTTCTTCGTTAAGGGCCACACCAAGAACGCGGTCGACCGCGGATTCGGACATGTGCGGAAACATTTGAGTCCTGGACGATGGATCAACTCCTGGAAGCGGTCAATGACGCGTCTGCTACGTCAGCACTCGTGCACGTGCCGAATGAAAACAACATTTTCAGAGAATATCGTCACATAGTGAAGGAGACGTACAAGGACCTGAAGGACATCCACAAGTTCCAGATTTTCGTCATGAAGAGCGATTCCTCCGGGGTTGTAGCTTTCCAGAGAGGTCCTAGCTCGGCGCCTGTCTTGCAAGATCTGCGGCGCAAATACGATGGAATCGTCGTGGATGCGAGTCGCGTTCGTGAACTATTCACTAGTCACCTGGAGTCGCTGCCCCCAACTCCGAGAATATCCAGCAACTCTACAACAAAGTCCGTCCGTATGTACCGGAGGAGTTTGTCAACAACGCACTGTACGCTCCACCGAACGATGAGGACGAACGGAAAGCAAACGAGATCAAGAGAGCTAGAGCTGCACTGTCAAAAGGCATATGCAAAGAGGAAAAACCTTGAAAGAGCAGCAACAAGGAAGCGTGATCCGCCAGCAGAATATCCATCAAACAGTGCCCATAATGATGCCGAGGCAATACCTACGGAGCAGCAGCCAGCTGAAAGAGATAGCAGTGGTGGAGATGAAGTGGCTATTGCGAAGGAGACGTCGCATGTAAAAAAAAAAAAACACGGAAGGAAACGTCGTGACTGCTGCAATTTCCGGCCCATGCACGGTGTGTTGTTGTCGGTAAATCAAAATGATTCTTGTATCCATCGCGACCAAATTCAAAATATACACCTCTATTTTTTATTTCAATTTGGCGCTGATAAAATGCATTTAAAACTAACAGGAAGCAAAATTAGAACTTCGGAATAGGCGCAATCGCTTCGCAGGACCAATTTACCCTCGACGAATAAAAAAAAAGAAAACCGAGTTTGCAGGCAACACTTTTTTAGACCCCCTCACTCAGCGAAGACTGGGTGGATTATTGTGCGGTGGGGCTCTACTCGTAGCTGAGACTCTCCTCGTTTCAATGGTGTGCTCAGTTCATAAATTCTTAAATGGTTAACTAGCATTGTTTTGTTTCACGCCGTCTCAAATAAGGTCACGTTGAAACATGATCGAGGACGGTGCCAGCTTTATGACGCGTTGTGGTCCGTGGATCTAACGTGGAATTTTCTCTGAAAATTATTTTAGAGCTAATGCAGGCGGTAGTGGTGTTAAATCGTCCCAATCGGATCGATCGGATGTCCTCGTCTGACGAATCCGACCCAATCGAATTGCATGTCGACTGATCCCGATCGACTCCGACCTGAGTCGTATTATCGATATGCATTTGTACACGTAAAACCTCAAGAAACAAATCAACTTATCTATCGTAAAAATCAATTGATCAAATCATAGAGTTCAACCAGCCTTCCAAACAAGCTTCTATTGGCAGAAAACCGTGAATTATCTACCAATAAATACGAATCGACTCTGTGTTCTTGATAGCACAGTGTTGCATCCTGCTTCCGAATGCAGCGTGGGCGGCGACGTCTGGCTCGGCGCGACGACGGAAACCACAGAGAGCACGACCGACGAGACAACCAGGGAGACGACGGTGACGGTGACCAGCGAGGATAAGGGCGGCGATGTGACCCGCAGCGTGACTGGGCGCGGCGATTATGCTGTAACTTCTGACTGGACCAGCAGCACGGGCGCGAGCCACCGCCACACGGAGACGTCGGAGACCACCGAGACGACGGAGGAGACCACCACTGTGACCGAGGCGGGTGTGACGGCCACGGCGGGCGCTGCCAGGACGATGACGGCTGGGTCGACTGAGACGACGGAAACCACGACCGAGGAGATGTCCGAGGAGACGTCCGAGACGACCACCACTGTGTCAGAGGAGGGCGTTTTTGGCAACACAGGTCTGGTGACGAGCGCCATTGGGGTGGTGTGTCACTTGGCAAAACAAACGGTGAGTTGAAAGGTACTGTGATATCACTTGCTGAATGCAAAACTCAACATGTATTGTTGTGGTCGTTATAGCCTGTCGTGTATCACACACGATGCGTGAGAGGAACGATGCAAACGTCGACTGGATGGTGTTATTCCTCAGAGGTTGATAGCTTGATGGTGGCTTCGTTGAACTTCAAAAATGACTGCATTT